>JBAIZL010000001.1:72721270-72746270 GCA_036971475.1 Prosapia bicincta
AAATAAATATACGAGCTTAAATTTCATTGAGTAAATTTGGAACCTATTCAATCTAGGAAAAAATCGTTCTTTGTAAATAACTGCATAATTTCGAGTGTTAGAATGGTGTGAAGTCTTTTTTCTTTTTCAACAATTTTTCTTCTTCTAGATAAGATTCCTTTATATATCTACGGAATGTCAAAATCTAACCCACTCACGAGGTTTCCTATTGAACCACTTGAGAGTTGATAAATATAACCATTTTTATTTAAAAAGGGTAGGTATGTAAAAAAGTTAATAACTTTTGCTATAGTTGAAGCAACAACTATAGTGCCAAAGTGGTGAGTATGCCACTCGTTGACCGGCTACGCTACTATATGGAACATTTTCAAAATAATAGAGTTCCCTAAATACTTTTTTCAGAAGTTTTTTAAATATGGAATTAAAGTGGGAAGAAACTGCTAATGAGTATTAGTTCTTTATTTCAATATTATTTTGAAATATTTGCAGAAATAATTGATAACCCTGTGTAACTCACTCCGTGGACTGTCCATATAAATCGGTAAAAAGAACAATATGAAAATTGTAAACATTATGTTTTGGATTTTAATTAATTTATCTGTGACTGCTACTAAATATAAAGTGGGGTTGACCCTAATTTTCCCCTTACCTTCGTAGCAAATACTAAAGCAGGGAAATTTCACATAGCATTGTTCACAGCAATGTCTCAATTGAAAAGGAAACGCTATAGAGTGTTATTCTTTCTATGCTGTTCTTTTATTGGATGTTTGTTTCTTAGTTATTAATTTAAAAATGAGATACACAGTTTCTCAAGATTAGCATCTCACCGCGGAAGGCAATTAAAGGTAAGGATGAGTAATAGAAATATTTGTTCTCATTGATGTCATATATTTATGAAATTTAGTGAAATTATAAGTTTGATTCCTAACCTTAAACGTGAAGAAGAGCATTTACAAATATTAGGTTTACTCTCCTGCATGGACCTCACCTCATCCGCAAATGGCGCCGACCTTATGAGGGTCCTTCAGCTGGGCTATTTCCAATCTTGACAAGACTATGATTTGCCACCGAGGTGGGTTCCTCTCTGTATCACTTCATGCAACCCACGGCTTGCCCCGCCTTTATGAGAGTCCTTCAGCTAGGCTATTTCCACTCTTGACAAGACTATGATTTGCCACTGAGGGGGGTTCCTCTCTGTATCACGTCATGCAACACACCGCTGGTTCCGCCTTTATGAGGGTCCTTCGGCTAGGCTATCTCCACTCTTGTCACTACATGACTTGCCACTGATGTGGGTTTCTCTCTATATCACTTCATGCAACTCGCACCGCCTTTATCATCTTGACCATCTTTATGCTAGTTCTTCGTCTAGGCTATCTCCACTATGGTCAATACTTTGACTTACCACCGAAGCGGGTTGACCCTCTAAACCAAGTCATATAATACGCCCATTCCAAGTTCTTCTAAAGAAGATAACTCTAAAATATTTCCTAAATATATTAGTAGCATTACAAGTAGTTATAGAGCTACATTTCAGTTCTAGATGTTACAGAGTTATTTAGAAGTGAAGGGACGACGTTAAACACAGGTCAAAGTCGATGTGTAGACGTAGCCTATACTTGTTGTCAAGCTACGTAAGTATACATAATGTAAATAACTTACACACTTTTTTATAGTCCACATTTGACTGGGGCTTCTATACACCAGGGATATTCTACAGGATTTTCCATGTTTCCATTTTTTCTTACTTATATTCACAATTCTTCCCATATTCTTTGTAAGCAATGATAAAAAAATCTTAACATATCGCCTTGAAACCACAAAAAGACCAAAAACCTATATTTTTTAAATTATATTCAACCTGTTGTCGTGAGTAGTTACCTCCAAAATGCTATCATTATTATTGTCTAACCATTTCATAACGCTACAAAGTAACGGTTTACGCCTATGTAGGCCTTACTGTGTCACGTACTAGTTACTAGTGTTTGTAACAGGTAAAGTTATGGCATCGCCATTGCCGCGTTGACAAGTGTAAACTGATAATAATATTTCCAACACTCTGGGGAACATTGCGTGTATGTTACTCACAAAGTGCTAGCTCTACTTTAGTTAAAGGCTAAACGTGTAATCTTGTCACGTGACCCTCCACGCTTGGGCGATTTTAAAGCTACTTTACAAATGTGTTACTAGAGAATATTGTTAAGTTTGTGAACTATGTGGTTGTCTTCATTCTGTACAAACCCTAAGGTAACCAATTTATATATATATATATATATATGTGTGTGTGTGTGTGTGTGTGTGTGTGTGTGTGTGTGTGTGTGTGTGTGTGTGTGTGAGTGTGAGGGTGAGTGTGTGTGTGTGTGTGTGTGTGTGAGAGAGTGAGTGTGTGTGTGTGTGTGTGTGTGTGTGTGTGTGTGTGTGTGTTGTATGTATGTGCATGAGTATGTATGTAGGAATAAATTATAAATAGATATATTATTATACGTTTGTTATAATGAACTATTAGATTATACTAATTAAGTATCTTTTAATAAATATATAGATAATAGTTATAGCGTTGCTTTATTCTTGTATTCCCTTACTTAAAAAACTAATTATTAAAAAATGTATTATATTGTATCATTATCTATTCATTTTAGAAATAAATGTTGGTAACTATGAGCTTATGTAATACCCATCAATGCGCACTGTATCGCTCTCCAAGAAACATAGTGAAATATCTTATTATAGAAACATACTAATAAAAGTGTCACTATAAATAAATAAAACCTCCTAATTACATACAAGTTTATGTAAATCCTGATGTACATTTCGTTTACAAAAACCAAACATCATCAGAGGTTTTATTTTTAAATATAAATTACACAACAGTTGCTCTAAGCTATACTTATGTAAAATAGTTGACACTCAACTGTTAAGCCTAGGGATACTAACGCGTCAAAGGATAGGGAAGGACTGTGTTGATAGGTAAGCTAAAAGCAGCGTCATGAAGAATGTGGCAAGATCCAAGAGAATTAAATGCTTTAGTAAGATATATTTGCTAAATACAAACGTTTGTTAAATTTACGTCGAAACCTAATTCTTATCGACCTAATAGCTGAGATTATAAAGTGTGAAACGTTTCATTAAACATTTTCTAATTTCACGATAATGGAATAGGAACAAACCACTTAGTATTTATCTTTTAGTTTCAAAAGTGTTGTACTTTCGATTCTCGTGCATAAAGTTTAAATATTAATAAATTACATCTGGGAATGTTTTATGACGAACAAAAAAAACGCAGGAGCAAGGAATGACTATCAAATGTTAAAAAATATGATTAGTTTACTAGTTGCATTAAATCGAACATGGAATATTTTTTAGATACAAGCAAGACATTCAGATAGGTTTATATTAACAGTCTTTAGCTTTCTGTAAACCCTAATCAGTACACACTGTTTGGCATTATTCTAATAATTTTTATGGAATCTAAAAGTACACTTTAACCGTACTAACACTTTGATATACCGTTTATAAATCCATAATAGTAAGATTGCATTAGTAAATGTTTCATTCTTTGCCCGGCGTTCAATTCATCCGACAAGCGTTAAAATATTTCCACAATATTACTCAGTGCATGCATGAGATTACATTTTTATAAAAACATTTTTCCTTTTAGAATGCGTTCGCATTTATATAAATAAAAATCTCTCCCAAAGGCTGTATACATTTTCCACATTCACACTGTACTTATACAACAGGCTTTCATTTCTTGGGACAAAGTTTAAAACATGCAATCTCAGTAATGACCCTTTACAGGTATTCCTTTTCATTCGGAACTACAGTGCACTGGATGTTTATTCATCTGTGTATTACAAGTTTCCATATGGCACTTTGAGTTAAAGTAATCTTCAGTGAAATAGTATACTTTAAATATCATAGTGGTATAGAGAGTGTGAGTCAAGTACAGTCTGAGTCTTCCACTGAGTCTGAGTCTCGTAGGATGATGCACTAAAAAAACTATCTGAAACATTTTAAAAGACGAGCGCCATATTGAAAGTATTAGCCTATGATTTTTTTTCAAAAAATTACTAAGTTTAAAAAATTGATTTAGTCATGTATATGTGCGTTAGTTGAGACCAAAAAAAATTTCTAAAAGTTTTATTAGTAGCCCATTTTGTACCCTCTGACAAACGTAGCCTACCTATATACCAGGGCTCTCAATTTTTTAAAACAAATTATCCGTTTGTGTTTTAAAAACCAATTGTACACCTGCCTTGTCTTTGTCTAGTTGTAAATGAAGAAAACATATTTTTGGTATTTATCCATCACCTATACGACAAAATATGGCAAAACAAAAATATACCTGCTGATGGACAAAGTACTCAAAAATACAGAAATAAATACAAAACTTTGTGCTAACGTTCCAAAAATTAAACATTTTGAAATAACAAAAATCCACTAACATAATATTTCTGTTGTTACAAGGCCGCCTCCATTAAGACATTTATTTATCCGGCAAGTTTTCTCGCGGCCATTCCGCATAGAACGTCATCCTCCCATTTTCTACCTAGTCTCAAAGGCATGACTATGTTTAGCAACACAGGTTCGATGTTTGCCAACACAATGGGCTTCATAAAAATGCCCAGGCTAACTTTCGATAAAATTCGCTTTATATTCTGCCACTAAATATAATTATAAGCTTGTCCAGTAGAATTACATTTAGAGCTGTAGAAATTTAGAGCCACCTTAGATTCAAAACTATAAATTAATACTGTTGGGTTCATTTTAGAAATACTTTCAAACAAATTTGCATGAATCTGCACTGGAAGGCAGCTTTCATATTTAATACAATGCTATCTCCCACCCTGCTACGGTTTGAATACAAACTGTCTAATAATGTATAAGTTTGTAGGCTGGGCGGTTATTATAAATGGCTATTCCCCGCCCAACTTTTTAAAGCTGTTTATAAAAAGGGACAAAATTGGTACTACTTCTTTATGGTTTGCACTGAGTTAAGCGTTCGACGTTTATGATAGTCCACTTCAACTTCAATTCCTCTATATACACTTTAACAATGGCAGCACTAGCTATGGCATTTAAGTAATTCGATACAAAACCACACCCTTACCTGTTCTTTATATCAAATTATTGTACTTATATGAATTTTCAAAGTTGTAGAGTCATTGTCGACTCACCCAGTAAGTATTGTAATCGCAACATGTATTGGATTTTGGATTTCATATTTTGTAGTTTCGGCGACAACCAGGAGTAGGTAGGATTAAACTGAATGTATTAACCTGTCCCTGTGGAAGTTATAAAGAATATCATGGCATCACGTATTCGAGGTTGGGTGCCTTAAGTAGGCCTCCTTACATCCGGGTATCTCTAATCGCTGCCCGAACATTACATTGGAATTATTGTAGCTACGAAAATGTAGGTCGCGGGAAAGTATCAGTGTTGGATGCCTTGCACCTGCTTGACAAATATATCCGCAACAAACGTACGGTCTCCCTTAAGAACAACCAATACACTGCTGCGGACTCCCTGAGTTAGCTGCTACAGTTTAGGACACATACGTGGTTTGTCCATCTGGAAAATGGAAAAATGCTGTTTTAAAACATTGAAAACACTGTATCAGGCAATATTTTCTGAATTTAAAAAGTAAAGTACAACCACTACAAAGTCCTATTTAGGTACGATACTAAGGGACACTTGCGAGTTCAAAATATAAGAGTGTTGATACAAAATTACACCTCTCCTTATGCTGTAACTCATTTTAATATATTTATAGAATATATGCCGATGTGATATATTAGAATGCCGGGCAATCACTAAGAATTAGGTGATATTGGACTCCATCTGACTTTTTTAAATCTCAAAGTCGAAGTGTATTAGACCCTTAGACCAGTGTAGTGACCCGTGGCTATAAAACACCTACGAAAACCTCTCTGTTGCGTTCTATTTTCTCTTAAGCAACACCACCTTAATGGGTCCATCCCACTTATCCATTTATTAGGCGTTACATAATGTCATATCCTGGTACCTAAAGACGACGACACCCCTTGGTGGTCTATGTATGTTCAGAAAGTATCTCCTATAACAACATTAAAATACCGACCTCGATCTCCCTCCCCCGCCCCGTTGACAAAACAAATCCGCACCACGCTAAAGATACAACCAAGTACGTAATATAGAATGCAGCAGCATGTGGCACTCTCAAGGTTATCCGAGTCTACTAGTATACAAAGCAATAAAATAGAGGTCGCTACTCTATCTTGTACGGTGGTGTCACTTTTTGAACGCTCTCATATATGACAGAAACTGCATCAAGGATTGCCTAACCGGTGACTTTTCGAAGTTAGGAAATATTATAAACATATTTAAATAGAACATTGTTTGGTCATACGTATACATTTGAAACCCTTGTTCAAGAGATAAGAACTTGTTACACTCATTGCATTAACATGGTCTAGCTGCATATATACTCTTCTACAAACGGTCAAAGTTTAACCTTTCAAGCAACTCTGGGTGGTAAGAGAGTTTGTAAGATTGTAACCCGCCTAAGATAAAGGCAACGGTCAAAGTTTTTACGTAAGCTACGAGCCAGCCCAGAATAAACTTGCAGAGTCGCTCAATGCAACAGACCGTGATGCTTTATGTACAAAATTGACATCATTTCAATGCATACTAAACTTTTAACCTGCAAATTCCATTTTTATTTCAATCAATAAAAATTTAGCAATAAATGTTGGCCATTTTTTAAACTAATGTAGGTTATAGAGGTAATTAGATTTAATGTGCACTCATTCAGTAACAGAAAAAAATCTAAAAAAGACATAAGAAATAGAAGAAAAATAGAAACCCACAAAAAGAAATTCAGCAGGCATGTGGCAGATTGCCGTAAAAGGGAAGTGCAAGGAAGCTGAAAGAGTATGAGCACATTAAACACGTTACGATGCTCATTGTAGGTTAGGATTTATCATTTGTTTTATTTTATATACTATTATGGAAAGAACATTATTTTAGGAGGCGTTTTTAATAATGTCCTTTGTTAATAAATTCCACTTTTATAAAAGAAATCATCGTTAACGAAGAAGTGTTGCCTAAAGGTTCGAGTTACTCTCTTCTCTTTTTCATTCACACACACACACACACACACACACACACACACACACACACACACACACACACACACACACACACACACACACGCACGCACGCACACACACACACACACGCACACATACACACTCACAGACACACACACACACACACACACACACACACACACGCACGGGCGCGCGCGCACACACACACACACACACACACACACACACACACACGCACGGGCGCGCGCACACACACACACACACACACACACACACAAATATGTATACATTAGTATTTGTGAATTTTAAACACTAATATACTTTGTATAATTTTGATTCTTAAAATGTGAAGCTTTCTAGTAAAATGTGTTTCAGTTATGCATGTAATTTTTCTCATGAAAATATAGCTTTTAATAAGTTTGTCTTTTGAGGGAAAATGTTGAGTATTTTGCTCTAATATAATTTTAACAGTAAAACGTATTTGTTAGCTCCACCTCATCAATACTAGATGAGGTTTTTAGCAAGTTTAGTAAACGTCGGACTGCGATTTTATGGACTACGATTATATTCACAGAAAAATAAACGGATGAACTCTGTGTTTTAACTATTCATCATTTATGAATTTAAAAAAATTACTCAAGGAACCAATTCTTAAGAAACAAAACGTCGACTGACTTCATAAAGCCAAAACACTGTCATAAACGTGGAATCCTTATCTCAGCATAAACCTCTAAGTAGGAACAACTGTTAATAAACAGCTTTAACGAGTGGGCGGGGAGTAGCTATGTTAAGCAACAGCCTATCCTAAATACTTGCGTTATTAGACAGTTTGTATTCAACCCGTAGCAGAGTGGGAGATAGCACTGTATTAAGTATACAAGCTGCCTTCAAGTGTAGCTTTATGCAAGTTTCGGTTGTATCAAGAATCTCTTTTTTCCTTCAAATGTTATATTTCGATTTATTGTTGGTTCCAAATATAAATGTCCCATGTCAATTTTTCTAAAAATCAGAAATCTCTCGAGCCATTACTTTCAGCAGAGTATCAGAAGCAAATGTTAATGTACTGACTAAGATGACAGATTAGACATCTGCGCTCCATAACCCCGATACTATGAGTGGTAACAAAGAGAAAACTCTTAGCTTCAAATAGTTATTCAAACCTGTTTGTACATGTAAAGGGAGAGTGCATCCGTTCACGTTCTGGCAGACCATCAGGAGTAGTACGCTTCTTCTTTTTGTACCATCTCGTATAGGAGGCTGCGAATCATCATGTTGACTGCTGTTCGGTACAGTATCATCGAACCCCGTGCAATTCCCAGAGATTCCGCGATATCTAGATATTATAGACATTCCATTTTCTATTTCACCATTCTTACGTTTAGCTCAAAAGCCTTACATTTTGCCGGTTCCAAGGTTAAAATAGTCTCTATAGACTTTATACATTGAAACGACTTTAACCCACTAAAGCCAGAAAGCTACTGAATCTGAGATTATTGAAGTTAACTTTTAACTATGACAATAGTATTTGATCTAAACATCTTTGTTCAAAGCGATAACAGAATAAACCGGTAAAGGGTAAATTTACTTGAATTGGCCACCAGCATGATGTTAGGTCCCAACCCCTAAACAAAGATGAAACTCTTAGCTTCAGACAGTTATTTAAACATATTTGGACTTGTAAAGGGAGAGTGCATCCGTTCACGTTCTGCCAGACCATCAGCGGACGCAAGCTTCTTCTTTTTGTACCATCTTCTAAAAGAGGCTGCAAATCAACATAGCTACTAACTTTGTTGTCTGCAGTTCGGTTCAGTATCATTGAACCATAAGTATATCCATGCCCTTTCCAGAGATTCCGCGATATCTAGATAACATAGACATTTCATTTTTCTATTGTAACATTCTTACTTTTAGCTCTTATTCGTCTTATATAACTATAATAAAATCATTTTATATAAATGAAAACGTTTTGTAAATAGATCATTAATCAATCTGCGTTTGTAATTGCGGAGACAACGGTGGGGTAATAGAAGTATTTCATAACCTCTTGTAGTGGCGTGTATAGCTGTCCCATAACTTAGAACAGCTCGGCCCGAATCTACGTTGAATATCAGAGTTTATGGTGCACATACAGCAACGCCCCGACATCTTAATTTCAAATTTTAAAAACATTTTGTCTTTACAAGTTTTTTACACTAAACTAAAAAAAAAATCATTGTACGCGCATGATTTTTTTTATCTATCTTTGACCAATAAAATCTGAACGTTTGGGCGCTCTAAGACGAAGTGAGCAATAGGGTCTATTGTCGTCTATAGGAATGTTAAAAACGTGAAGAATCTTAGTTAGGATCACGGTAGGAACCGGTCTTCTGAGCTGAGTCGTGTCCCTAATCTGTTCGTACTCTCTAGCGAGGTGAGTAATTGTCACACCCCAACCAAGGTTAAAAATAATTGAGAAAGAATATTTGAAATATAAGAAGAGAGGGAACCAATTGTGGGAAAGCTACAATAATCATGGAAGGAGACGTTTTTTGATAGATATTGGTCTTACAAAGCTGAGAGGTGACTCAAATTAAAGGTATTGTCAGGAAGGAGCGGGGAAAATGAAGTGTTTTCTCAATTTATAAAATTCATGGGTTTTTGATGAACTTAAAATCTCAAAATATCCATAAGAATCAATGCAATGAAAAACAGCTGTGTATGATTTTCAGATATTTCAACTGCGTACAGCTGAGAAACAGTTGTACAAAGTTTTTATATAGGCTAATGACAGATCAGAGACATTTAATTCATGCTTTTTCAAAAGTTGTCTATTATCTATCATTAGGGTATGTAAAAAATAATAGTTTTTAACAGACATTAAATAAAACTATTAACAAAAATAAAAAAAGGATAATTAGAAATATGAACTTGGGTTCAGGTTAGTCAATAGAGTACGTCGTATCGTACTAGAAATGATTGGCATGTGTATTAAATTAGAAATAATCATAGGTTCTGGAAAAAACATATTTTTACCAAAAATTAAATTAATATCAACAGACCCTCGTTTGCTATTTCAAATGAAAAGGAACCAAATTCCGTTAAAACTTGCATTTTCCATAACTATGAATAAGGCTCAAGGTCAAACATTCCTAAGAGCAGGGCTTCAATCGACCAAAGCTGTTTTTACACATAGTCAGCTTTATGTTGCTCTAGGTCGAGTGAAATCTTAAGATAAAAGAATTAAGATACATATTGAAAATATGAGGCAAAATATCATTATTGAAAACGCATTTACAAAAAATATAGTTTATAAGGAAAATTTGTTATGAAAAACTTCAATTATATTAAATTCAATTTGTATTAAAAATAAAATTATGATACAAAAGTTTAAAATTTATTAAGAATAAGGTAATTTGCCCTTACAAGTCCCTAGTATGTATATGTTTATAGAGTACATACCTACTAACATTGAGGTGTGACGGATAGACATATCTTGTATAGCTTGTAGGACTCTCATGCGACCTTTAGCCTCTGCTAGTTTAAACCGAATCAACTACGTTACATCGTTGTTTTTAAATAAACGCTTCCTTAACAAACGTAATGACCCTTTACACATATATCTAAATTGACCTTCACAATTCCAAATTAACTATTAACAAAATTGACTAAAACCATTTGTACATATTTTAGTATGTTGGGCTTGTCTATAGTAGCACTTACTTCATTCATTATTGAATTGAGGACGGCCGTTTCGAGAGATGTGTCACATTGTCAACTCAGACCGTAATCAGTTAGAATAGACCTCTTGGTTGTTAGAATAGGATATCCTTGGGGGTGGCATTATAGGATATCTCATCAGTTTATGCTAAAACCACATATCCACAAACCATATCTACTCAAATATAACATCAAACCTACAAATTCTTCACAAGCAAAACAAAAATAACCCACGATACACAAACAAAATGACATACATAAATATTTCCAACAACACCTAACACACACCCTCAACAACCAATTACATTATAACTCACCTAGACTTGTTGATATTATAAAACCCAATAATTTCTAAAATTACATCTAATTTCATTATACCACCACTCGTAACATAAAAACCTAAGAGGTCAGTTACAGTCTGAGTTAACATTGGGACAAATCTAACGAAACGGCCGTTTTCAATAATCAAAATAGGAAGTGATACCATAGACAAATGTAAGATAGTCATATACAAAGATATGTACAAATGTTTTTAGTTAGAATGTCAAGGGAAATGGGAGTCAAATAAAATTTACAAATTGTTTTATTAAAACTGCTTTTAATGTTTTTTTTTTTTATTGAAAGAGCATAGAAGAACTCAATAAAACTGCGTACCTTAATATCCGGAGCTGTCTCGAATCTAAATGTTTTTTCCATCCAGGATTGATAAATCCACTTTATTTAGAAGCATCGAGAAAGAAATCGCAAACGATCGGGTTTATAGAACGAAGGACAGATTCCATTGAAACGTCCCCAAGGTGCCATTTGTCTTCGTCCGCGGCGTTAAAAAAACCAAACAAAAACTTTGTTTAGTTTATAAAGAGGGAAACGTTCTTTGCCGCTGTGGATGAAGTAAAAGTTGCAAACAGAGAGAAATAGTTGCGTCTAGCTTTTGCAAGGAGTGTGTTTTAAATGAATACCAATTACGTTGCTCTTACATTTAATTGAAATTGGGTAGCGCAAGACCCAGGGAAGTACGGACTTAAACCATCACCCACACCAAACATCTAAAGATTTACCTCCCTTTCTACAGCCCCCAGGCCATAATCCATCCTAAAGTAACAGAACAATCGTTAAAATCTGAAATAGTGTTTAGTTATGTGGTTAAATCACACAATTGTCGATTACCATGACCTAATTATGTAAAATATAAAACCATAATTATAATATTCTTAAATATTACAAAAATTATTCAATTGCTACTATTAGTTGCAGTCTCCCTAGATTCTACATATTTAAATATCTTGCTTACATTTTAAATCGTTAATAACTTACTTTCTATTCATCCACTCAAGTTCAAATACATTTTATTAAACTTATAGGGTATGGCATTTAATGTTAATATAGTTTTTTCAAATTTTAATTCAATGGGTAGGTGAAAAGAATTTTATACTCTTTATTGGAATTAATAAATATGTTTATTTTTGTTTTTATATCGAGTTTTATTTTTTATGTTTTATTTCTATTTTTATTGTTTTAATGAGGTTATTATTATTATTTTTTCAATATAAGATAATCGGCTGTAAAAACTCACGCTGATTGGTCTGGTAGAGGTTCGATGGGTTAAGCTTCGATCGAGTAAGCTTCTATTAAGTAATAAGTTTATTTTTAACTTAATTGTAGTTTTACCGCCTAAATATGATAACTTGCTTAACGATGCGTGCATTATCTATATAACTTTGTATGATATTATTTGATTAATTTTTTATATTGTGTTGCTGGTCTCGACAGTCACTCAACATCATTGGTTAAATGGCCGGCTGTCGTGCAATCGCTTATTGGTGCAGAAGAGGTTTGTCGCCTTTGTCCCCATTTCACCTTGAGGTAATAGTTATCATAGCTTGTAAAAGGGTTCAGACAACCCTTGGTTTCCTTTTTAAATTTCCCATATTGATGATCAATTATCTTAGAAATATGTTAGGATACAGTTATGAATTTTTTACAACTTGTGGTGCAAGTTGATTTGCAGGATCATTGCTCGAGGGTCAGCCATATCCAACTGACGTCTACGCCTTCTCCTGATTCTCTCTCTCGCCCTTCTCTTCCGGGTCCTTAGAGTTCCACTTAAAAGTGATCTCTGCAGTCCCCAGGAAGGCTTTCCCATCTCTTGCCTTTAATAGTCTGGCCGATGCCTCATGACACAGTAAAAGCCTACTTTAATAGCAAAAGAGGTATGAGCGGCCGCAGAACATATCAGAATGGAGCATCTATGACTCCCTTTGCATGCACTTGTGCGCATTATCTTTGTATTTTATGCAGTAAATCACAGACCTTATCTCTTTTACGTACGTTTATTATTTATTGTTCCTGGAAGTTAATTACATTTATTGCTTTTTCCTGGAATAATTACTTTTGCGCTTCGGTTTACAAATTCATTGCAAAGCATTTTAATGCTTTTAAAATTAAAATATCATCTTGTTGGTTTATAAATTATATTATTATTGACGTGGACCCAAACCCCATCTCGTGCCTATTGCACCTCTGCATTGCCACAACGTAGCTTTTTTGCACTTATCCTCCAAGTGCTCACGCCAGAGTAGCTTCCTATCCAGAATAACTCCCGTAGCTCATACGTGTTTTGCTATTAAAGTAGGTTTTTACTGTGTCATCCTTCATAAGGAAACACAGCACGCTAAGACCTACACTTACTGATCGATAGATAAAGAAATAGAATAATACTACAACAGTGACCTCTCTTAATGTTCGATATATTTAAATATGTCTCATTATTAAAACACTCCCAATTTTTGCTTAGCGAAGTCTTGCAGGCTGTTGATGTTTCTAACATGGTTGTTAAACATTTGCTTGTTTCCAAAACTAATTAGAATTAATTATCTAGTGCAGCATCATTAAATATCTATGTACGGAGATTAAATTATTGTAGGCCTATATTTATTAATGCAGTAGCTGTAACTGTTTTACGGTATAATTTAGTTCAGTATAATTAATGTAGGAAGTAGTAATAACTATATAACTTACAAAGAAACATAGTGGTGAGTGTGACTGGACGTGTAATATATACAGTAACTATTACACTATACATATTGGTTACTGAAATAGTGGGCACGGCGCAGGGTAGACAATTTAACAACAGTGTTTCTCTTGAAACCACAGAAAATGCACTTGATATAAGAATAAAATGGAATTGATGTAATTTCACCAGGAGGAAATAAATATATTCAATTCGTAATCATGGTTTATTTTCCAATACCCCGATGCTTTGAAGGAAATATTCATGCCTCTAAATACTACATAGACGCAATCCCGTACATGGCAGTCACGGTTCTCCACCACTTTGCAGTACTAAGGGAGATTTATATCATTATATAGATTCAGTTGTCTTTACGTTGTTATTTGAGGAAACCCTCCCCTGTCTCGGAAAGGATATGGGAGGCTATAAAAATTCCATGAACTTTGGAATTCCGCGGTACTGGGGGAAAAGCTTGCATTATACTCACTTATTATCAACGTACATACGAAGGGTTACTGGGAAATTAAGGTGAAATAGAAGTAGAAGAACAGGTTCACATTCGAAGTGGGAATGACAGAAGAGTAACCCTCTAACTGGGGTGGACCTGTTCTCTACCAGGCCCTAATAAGTTATCTACCCGTCACTACATCACATGGAAAGAGAGATTATGATGGGAGGAATAGACGTTCAGCCGATTAACAGTTTGATATACTTGGGGGGAAAGAAACATGGCTTACCACGGGGTACACTTACCACGACTAACTGAGGTACACTTGTTCTTTATTACGCTCTAAAACTTTATCTCCCAACCAAACATTCACATCAGGAGAGAGATAATGATAGGTAGGAGGAATGTCAGTAAAGTTGAGGAAGAGTTATGAGGATTAGCAGTGGTGCAACATTTGATTAGCGTCAAATTTCTCGATCGACGTCTTTGTCTTTTATAGTACAATATTTATCCACTACGTTTAGTACTCTTTTGAAATAAATTAACATTAAATGTTTGAACAGTTTTCGTGAGAGTTTATTGTGTTTTTGATACATTTTATAATTGTAATATCCTTAAAAGCTGACTGACTAGCTGCTATAGACAAATATGATTGTAGTAATATAGGTTCGTCATTTACCAGTAAGAAAGTGTATATTTAATATTTAATCATAATTTTGAAATATATAATAAAAAAGAAATTGGTTTCGTAAACATTGTCCTGCAATTTCTGTATTGAAAAAACTTGTGAGTTTAATCAGAGAATGAAAACATTTATTTAAGGTAATGTAAGAAAGAAAACAACTATGAAATGTTTCAATAGAATTGCCCAATTGAAAAAAATATGTTCCCTTTTCAATTGACATTGGTAAAATATTCAAATCCAAGCAAACTCCTAATGTACACATTTCATAAATAATTATATGGGAGGTACCCTTCAATAATTATAAACACACGGTTAACTAAATGCTTCTTATCGGGCCTTCGTTTGCGTCATGTACAGTTGTTTGTCGGCTGTAAATAAAGGTTTCAATTTTATTTCAATAGTATTTACTATCGTTTTATTAATTTTTACACTTCAATTTATACATTTAAGTATTTGTAATGAAACAGTTAAATACTAATCTCAACTTCAGCTCGTTAATGAGATTGTCTTTCTACTGTACTCAAGGAGTTACTTGTATTCAGCCAGATTGTCTTTCTACTTTACTCAAGGAGTTTCTTGTATTCAGCGAGATATTATTTCTACTATACTCAAGGAGTTTCTTGTATTCAACCAGATTGTCTTTCTACTATATACTGAAATAGTTTCTTGTATTCAGCCAGATTGTTTTTCTACTATACTCAAGGAGTTTCTTGTATTCAGTCAGATTGTCTTTCTACTATACTCAAGGAGTTTTTTGTATTCAGCCAGATTGTCTTTCTACTATCCTCAAGGAGTTTCGTGTGTTCAGGATTGTTTTTCTACTATACTCAAGGAGTTTCTTGTATTCAGTCAGATTGTCTTTCTACTATACTCAAGGAGTTTCTTGTATTCAGCCAGATTGTCTTTCTAATATACTCAAGGAGTTTCTTGTAATCAGCCAGATTGTCTTTCTACTATACTCAAGAAGTTTCTTGTATTCAGTCAGATTGTTTTTCTACTATTCTCAAGGTGTTTCTTGAATTCAGCCAGATTGTATTTCTACTATACTCAAGGAGTTCCTTGTATTCAGACAAATTGTCTTTCTACTATAAACAAGGAGTTTCTTGTATTCAGCTAGATTGCCTTTCTACTATACTCAAGGAGTTTCTTGTATTCAGCCAGATTGTCTTTTTACTATACTCAAGGAGTTTGATGTATTCAGCCAGATAATTCTAGGAAAACGACTCAATAATGTGTCAGCACGCAGCTTTATCTCGGTTCTTGAAAAAACGTGACTAGTTGGCTTTTGGGTTTTTAGATCAAAGTAATCACGCACTGCTAACAGCCGGCAAGAAGATGGTACATTGTCTCATCATTAAAACAAATCATTGAGGTTTACAGGCTGATACATATTCGATTTGTATCAAGTTATGGCCGGCCCTATCTGGTTAGAAAAAACTGGCTCCAGTTTCTCCTGTCTTGTCCAAGTCTCGATTCAGAGGATCCGACCATTAGTTACGGCTCAAAAAAGGGAAGGTTAAGTTTCATTTACATTCATCACCTCTCAAAATCGTATCGCAGACCGAGCTAGGACTTACAGTAAGGTCATTAAGCTATTACATATTAGTACCAGGCGTTTTTGAATCAAGTCCATTGATCCTGGTAATTTAATTCACCCGGATTATTCAGTCGAGGATATGAGGGTAGATTCTTGGGTGCGGTGGGTTAGACAACCCCCTTCGGTCTATTTATGGAGCCGGGCTTATACCGTCTTAGGATAGATAGACTTTGCTTCATGTAGGCGAAAAACCACTCAAATTATCACGGTTTATTCTTATAGATATTTTCTTCAAATTTAATTTCTTCAATACAATGTAAATATCCAATGTAAATATAAATGCATACAGTTTGCAAGTTTAGGTAACCCAAGGTTACTCTTGCATACTAATGTGCAAGAGTACTAATACTCTCATTGATACTAATGTGCAAGAGTACTAATACTCTTTTGCATAATAACGCGCAAGAGTATTAATACTCTCTTGCATTCTAATGTGCGAAAGTACTTATACTCTCATGGATACTTATGTGCTTGAGTACTAACTATCTCATGGATACTAATGTGCAAGATTACTAATACTGTCATTGATATTAATGTGCAAGTGTAGTAATAGCCTCTTGCAAATTAATGTGCAAGATTACAATTACTCTCTTGCATATTTATGTGCAAAAGTATTAATACTCTCTTGCACACTAACGCGCAAGAGTATTAATATTCTATTGCATACTAACGTGCAATAGCATTAATACTTCCTTCCAGTTCTTGAATGTAAACAGAAGTAAACCTCAGTACGTAATATATTCAGTCGGTCCACAATCGTGTTACACCCTTACTTTGAAGGGTCATACCCGCTCTCACTGAGTGTTGGCCTCTTTCTGGACAAATCATCTTCTATGACCCACTAACGGCCCCAAAAACGTTCCGTTACAGTTAACGTTATGATCGTCATGCTACGAAAAACGTTTATTAACAGGTACCTCATTCTTCAGGAGATCGTAGCCTAGATGAACTACATAAAATACATACAAATACACACACACAAATACACACTCACACAAATTCACACACACGAACACACACTACACACATACACACATACACACACACACCTACATACGTACTTGCATACATACAGGCACAGATACACACTTGAGTATATACATGCGCGCGCACATAAGCAAATTCACCTCACAATAATGTATAAACGTTGCGTCACATTGACTTTAACTATTACCAGGCAATTTGATTATTATAATTGCCTTCAGTTCATTGTTTATAACCATTGCTTTATAACTAAGAGAAAGAAGTATAGCAACTGACCGCCGTGGCGCTATTCGAATCTACCCAGTAGCAGGAACGCTAAGTAAATGAAACGACGATTTCGAAAGGAGTCCGTCAGCACAGTTATATACTTTAGTGTTACACATTTTTAGTGTTTCCATTTATTTATAAAGCAATTAACTATAATATTTCTGAACATTTCATGTTGTTGTATTTTGCCACGACACGTCTCAACGAATCAGCCCAGACAACTCCACCGTAAATTAATTAGTTAAATGAAACGTTGTGATATCGTGTTGGCGGACAAGAACGCTCGGTTCATTTCCTGAAGTCCCGACAAATATTTAATTAGATTAAATTAATTAAGCACATTTTATCTTCACTTTTTCATCACTTTCTTCCGTTATATTTTCCCTCTCATTTTCAGTAATAAAGAAAACACTTTATTAGAAGATAACTGGATACAACTTTGTACAGTATATGTGCTGAGTAAATTATAGGTTTTATATGAATTTCACGTCTCCTAGAATACTGTTCCTGAACCGGAGGCCGTAAGAGCCTCTGAGAGTGTCGTGATGGATTTAGCCGTGACTGATTAGATAATTTTTACATTCGTACACAACATAGCCATACGCAACGATAAAGGTGTTCAGTTTCAAACATTTCCAATTGATTTCAAATAAAGTCCTTTAAAATATTTTCTTGTGCAAAATTATTCATTTTTTAATTTAAGAATTGGAATAAAATTACTGACTTTCAGAATTATATGTAATTTATTGTAGTATATGATTATTTATTATTGTATATAATATATTATTCTACTGTAATTATAATTAAAACTGTATACTATAATTATTATTATTGAATCACCTTTGAACTTATGAATATAGAAGCAAGTTATATATAGCTTATGTGTTAAAAACAGTTGTATGAAATCATACAACTTAACGTAACCTTGTATACGTCATTTTTAAACATATACATGATTTCACTTAGGAATAATTAAAACATAGCTTCATTACAATCTCTAGGCCAAAACGAAAACAATAAGCGCCATCTGAAATACTCAGGTTAATTATAAACGCATGCTCGACGTAAATACGTTTAAAACATTTACAAAAGCATAGGGAAGTTTTCCTTTGCAGGAATAATGTAAACATAACATTAAAATATCACGAAATGTAAAGCCTAGTACAGCAGATTCGAGACCGTCCGGATTTGTTGAGTTAGGGGAAAGAATTAATATTACGAAAGCTTAGGCTCTCATAAAGCGACGACATAAAATAAGCTATCATTTAAGTATATCTATTTCATTTTTTATTTTTATTTCTACGTAATTTTTTCATATAATAATACAGTAGATCCTTTTTTCGTTGGCGGCATATCGTTGGCGGGTTTAATTCCTTTTCCCAGTTTATTATATGTTTCCCTCTCTATTTTCAACAGAGGCAGTATTATTCGAGTTCCTTTCGGTCCACATTATTTCGGACAATCGAGCCTATGTATGGATCTTTACCTATCACCCAATGGAATAAATTTAACCTCCAACTCTGTACCTACAGAATAATAAGAGACACGTATTCACAAGTGCTAAAGTGTGTACGTGTAAGCTGGTAGCTCGAATAAGAAGGAGTCAAATAATAGACCTATATAAACATGAAGGGGGTAGATTCAGAGAGCACACATCATCTGATTCTGCATCTGATATGTCTTCACGTTCTTAATGTTTGTTATTTCATACCGAAGCTAATTTATCATCGAATGTATCTAATATTGACCTTCTCACGCAAGTCAGTGTTTTGACACTCTTTTAACATGTTTGTAAAAAAGTATTCATACTGACGCTCTACCTCCAGTTACGCCTACAGCGAACTCTCAAGGCCAAGTGCACGGTTACGTGTTTCGCACTATACCGTACGACGTTTAACTACAACTGGACCCTGAAGCCGTGCTTCCTTACTGTGTTATAGATTAATTCTGTATTTCCTTGTACACAAAATGGTTACCTCACTGAACACTAAAAAAGACGATCAAGAGGAGGTTTCCTTCTGTATAGACAACTCAAAGTGCAAGAGCAATGCGCAAGGCACCAATCACAACCTTACTATGTTTTCCAAATATTACTTTTAAATGACTTACTTTTCTTTTTAAATTTGTTTATTGGCATTAAAATGCAAATCTGCGCTGGGTAATTGAGGGCCGCCTCTTTGCGTGAGTCACGCAACACCTTGGACGATATAATTATTGCATTTTGCCATATTAACTAAAGCTGTAGCAATAAGAGTCCGAGAATAAAAGCAAAGCGGATTTGTTTGACGAAAGGAATACATTTTCTAAGTAAATTTACAATTTAAAATTTACCCAACAGGATCTTGAAATAAATTTGACTTATCGGTCAGGTGAGCGATGATTCCTGTATTTTATATTATGTCTCCTACCACGCTGTCACAATCCTTTCTCATTACATTCAATCAAATATTTTTTTGTGTTCCAATGGGATAAGGAAAGGATCGGATGTGTAGATGAGGAAGGACTCCATAAAGGCGCACGGCGTACACATGGAAAATTAAAATCAAGTTACACATTTACCCTGATTTATTTGTTCGCCTTAAAACTGAGTGAACACTGCAAAATTAATACCAGCTTGTTCATGGTGGGTTGGACACGAAATTATTACTTCATCGGTACGAACGTAATTATTGTAATTATAACTGAAACTTAAAAATCGTATTTATTAAATTTAAAATTGAGTGTTTATTTTGGATATGGAAAAGAGGAGTCCCTATCCTTTCCCCATTTGTCACTATCCTTTTCCTAGTGGTCGACATTATCCTTTCCTGACATTCGTCCTCCACATCTCTTCACCCTTTTCATTCAATTTCTCCTCATGTATCACCGTCGTTCCTCAATCTTTCATTCTTTCCCCATGTGTCACCATTCTTTAGCGATATGTGATTATCCATTTCCAATTTAACCTCATCCTTCGCAAACGATATTGCACAAGAGGTGATTTTTTTTTCGCCAAAAATTCTACTTTTTCCTAAAGAATTCTTCAAGTTATTGTATGTAAAACATTTCCCTGTTATAAATAGAGAAACTTTAACAAACTGTCTGTCGTGTATCGCCAATTGAGAAAGTGCCTCTTTATCCATAATAGTTTGAGTAGAAATCCTTTGCTTCTCTGCCCCTTGGCTGTCAGTGTTTCTGTTTACCCTTATGTAATATTTAGCATTATTTACCTTTACTTTATCTCTCCTTCATGTCGCTGGGAAATAGATTTATTACCCCTCATAAATCGGTTCTGTTATTAAAATAAACATCAATAAAAAGCCAAATTTAACGTGAGTACAACAGCCACACAATGCTAGTGTTGCATGAGGCACGCCAACTACTCAGCGCTAATAATGATTTCTTACATAATTGGACAGATATTCAGAATCAATCTATAATTTATATTTCGCATATTTTTTAAATTTAAACTTAGATCTGCCATGTCTTTTCTTGCTTACTTTCTACAGCTCATTGTCAATTTGCACTTTTGTTTTTGTCTTCACTAATCATAACACTCCATTACACTAGCTTGAATGCTTTGATCCTCTTTGGTCGTCTCACCGTCAGCTGATTATCAAGCAGTAGGAGAACCTCTATAATGGCGGTGAAATCTATATTTTTTGGAACATCATCTTTATCTCCTCTGAAATCACTAGAATATTCAGATTTTTATGGAATGTACCATGGGACATAACGGTATTCCTACAATCGTTTCTTTGCTCATCCCCATAAAAGCCTAGTATCAGTATTAGCCATAACTGTCTATAGGGTGGTAATATAAACATTATATAAGTATTTATAATAAAAATATCCTCTCAAAGTTTTGACTTGAGGGATTAATAATAAAGTAAAATTCTGCTATTTACATTACTATAACGACTGTGCATTCAGAACAAGACATACTGAAGCATAACTTGATGAGGAAGGCGCAGAGACAACAGTTATTCCAGGAAGTACTGACAATAAAATGCCTACAAAATGGACGAAAAGAAAATGAAGCACATTCATTACCATGAGTTGTTTTAAATCAAATCCCTATAAATCTTTAGTACTGCAATTCGCACTGTTATATCAAATAAAGCAAATAATTTACTCTTGAAGAAACATGGGTCAACCAATGTGAAAACTATAACGATTGACAACGCGCGTTTCACGCAAGCAATAAGGTTTAATTTACTTGAGATCGACTGTAAAACGCCTTGATTGAATTATCGACTTTGAAACGCTGAGAATGTGAAATGTATTAAGTGAATTGACGAGGCAAACAATATGGCTGTCAAAGAGAACAAAGGCAAGTCGTAATGTGAGTGGATTTAGAGAGATAGCAAGAATTAATGGGTACAATATGAAGTGATTGCTAACAATGATCCTGCACCAACGCGAAGGTCTACAAGCCTCCCTCCTTTGTACGAACAAGCCTACCTTAGTGTCTATTGATGGAGTAATACTATTGTTCAAGCAATTTGTGAAATAATGTCCCAATTATAGGGCCTATACACAATTGTTTTGAAATAAGACAAGAATTAAGTCCGCTTTGTCAAGTGTGAACATGCTGTCACCGATTAATAAATAAGTAAATATATTACAAGTGTAAATGTATTTCATCTGATTTAGATATAGAAAAAGAAAGTTATAGTGAGTGGTCTAGTTTGTAGAACACTTCATGCTAATCTAAATATCCTTGGTTCGATCCTAGGTAGTGTCACAGAATTTTTGTACGCTTTTGCGTGTTAATAGGATTGTCTATAGTTTGAGACTATTAGGCGGCAGATTTAAGGCCCCGCTTAGGGATGATTACAGTTCATAAAGTTTTATAGACGACGAATTTACAATTTCTACGTAAGACCCTATCGCTATCTCATAAAATGTGACCTGTATCTAGGGCTGGACTTAAAGGGGAAAATGGGCGGTTGAAGCATAAAACTGGATCCCTTTAATACTGCATGGCCCAGAAAAGAGTGGTGGAGTGGCTATACCTCGTCCCTCCTAAGTAATCCGAACTGTATAAAAGGAATCACAATTGTTAAATAAAAAGTACCTGCTAACCAATAGACACCCTAGTGGTTCCAATCATCTCGTCAGGGTGTCCAAATACCTATTGGAATGATTTATTGAAGTATATGAGGACCATCATCCTCAAGGATACACAGAGGGAAAAGTGATCGAAAATTTCTTTTAGGACGTATTTTTGCTCTTGAATAATTTTTGTCAATTATTGTTGTTATTTATTTTAATAAATATCTGTTTTATTAAATACATTTACTGAAATAAACATAAGGAACGTCCAGCTGAGACGTCTTCCAATCAGTGCATTTTTCCGAATAAGGATTCCAAACATCAAAGGATATTAAAACACATAAAGGCACTGTATCTCAGCGCTAAATTTAATAAAATCCTAAACCAAGGACATAAGCTAGTAAAAAGAAATGCGTGTTTTCTCCTTAGATGAGAAGAGAATTATAATAAACTGTAAAGTCCTGTAACAGACGTCTCCATCTAGGGACAGTAAATATTTTATAAGCGAGGTCTCTTTATGATCGTTGTCCCTAGACATATTCTACACCGACGTCAGGGTATAATAATAATATTCTATATGTATTTAGATAAAGTCCTACAAAGTGAGAGAACAAATTATTTTTCCTATCTTGGATTTTATATGTTTCATTATATATATATATATATATATATATATATATATATATATATATATATATAATATAAATATTTATATACATATATATACATTTTTGAATGTTGTAGTCCATTACGTCCAGTGAACCTTAATTATTCACCTTAACATTAGTTTAGGACCATTTGAACTTTAAATTTTGTAAATTTGTGAAAATGTATTAAGACCGAACGTTTTCGATCGCTATGAGGCGATCTTCAACTGTGTATTCTGCTTGGAGATGTTGGGTTAAGCGGTGCCGCTTTTAAAGGCAGGTTTTCGATAGTATCAAAGAGCATGTGAGATTTGTATTGTGTCTGAACTTTGTATTTTTGTGTGTCTGTAAATTTCATATTGTTCTACTGTGTTGAGACGCGGTCCTTTATTGTTGATGTGTAGGATTTCTAGGTTATGGTAAATATCTGTGTATTTGTGTCATGTATCTTTTATGTGATTGAAAACTGCTGAGTTGGTGTTATGTTTATGTTTCTCGACTCTTTTCTTAAAGCTGTGACCTGTTTGCCCAATGTATAATTTGTTGCATTTGTCGCAGTTTAGTTAGTATACGCCTGTTGCTTGATGTCTTTTTGTTGTTTGTGTAGTGTTGTATTTTGTATTGTAAATTGTTTATTAGTTTTCTATGCTATTTTGTATTCTGTGTTTTGAAGTTTTTCGGGCTATTTTATTTGGTGTTCGTGTATGGTATGTGATGTATGTGATATATATTCAACAGACAAATAGGGAAAACAAATATGTCTCTGAAACCTAAATCTCGCCAACACGATCGGACACGAATTCACAATACAAATCTTAATATAAATCTTTAACTGATCCTAAAGTAATAAATCGTATCTCTTATCCAAGCTGAAATGGCATTCTAGATCAGAAGATTGCTGTATGCTTCTCTGGAATACAAGTGCTCGTAGTATCGCAGATACGCAATAAAAGATGTGCCTGCAGCGTACAAAGATTTTCTGGAAAACTTTGTCTACACAAATATGTATTATTGGGAATAACTATTTAATTAATTCTTCCATTAGAAAGACGACAAGAATGTGAAATTAAATTTTTGTCAAAGGGAAGCATGAAAGAGCTCAAGAAAGTGTTAACATGCTTCGATTAGTTACCTTGTATAATGGCTTCTATTTTACACACTCAAACCTGGCGTCGCCTTTCTACCTCCGGAATTTAATTAATCACTTTTCATTATAAACAGATTGTGCACGTTACAACGGGATATTTGTTATCTGTGACGTCATGCGTTCACAAAGAACGATAGATATTTCCTTTAAATAATGAAGATTACAAAAACCCTGAGTATGGGGTGAAAGAATGGATGTATCGGTAAAGTAATTATCTAGGGAACCGATGTGGGTTGTGTGCGTGTGTGTGTCTATGAGTGTGTGTGTGTGTGTGTGTGTGTGCTTTAGCAATATGTTTGCCTGTAGAATATAGCAATCGTTGTAAATATAAGGAATATTATAAACAGCTTCCTGGTCTGGAGGATAAAGGGCGTTACTGCTCGCGTACTCA
>JBAIZL010000001.1:72751270-72763770 GCA_036971475.1 Prosapia bicincta
ACGGTACTTCTGTACCTTCAAAGTGTCGGCCCAGATTTCAGCACCTTAGAGCATGATGAATTGCACCGTAGACCATAGGAGTCGTCTCCTGCTTGCCCTTGGGCCACCGACGTTAGCCATCAATCTTGCGAGTGACGAGGTCACAGCCGCAGCCTTATCACAGGTCATGCGATGATGTTCCCCGTACGTCAGCTTGTTGTCCAGCTTGACTCCTAAGTACTTCACCGCTCTCTTAGTGAAGACCGTCTCCTGTCTCACAACCATTGATACCACCATCGGCATCCTACTTCCAGATAATAAAATTATCTCAGTCTTGGAAACGGCCAGCTGTAGACCGTGTTCTGTCATCCATAGGTTAATCCTACGCATGACCTGATTCAGCCGTACCTGCGCCAACTCAGTGCTGCGAGCTGTAATGGCAGCAGCAACATCATCAGCGTAGCCCACCAGATATGCATCCTCTGGCATTTCGAATCTCAGAAGACCATCATATGCCACATTCCACAAGTCTGGTCCCAGTACCGATCCTTTGGCTGCTCCAGCTGTGATTTCCTTTGTCCAATGTCTTACGTCAGCAGTCCAGATCAGCCGCCGATCCCTCAGGTAGTCTCTGATCACGGCCAACAGATACCTTGGAACAAAGAATTTCCGTTCCAGCGCCTCCATTATGGTCGACCATCGCACAGAGTTAAATGCGTTCTTCACATCTAACGTTACCAGCATAACAATCGGTCTGGCACCATGACACACAAGATCTCCCAATTTCCTGGCCTCTATCACCTGTTGGATCGCCGTTACTGTGGAATGCCCTTCCCTAAATCCATGCTGGTTCTTGGTAAGGTCTCCTGCCGCTTGTATTGCCTTTTGTAGCCTCGGTCTTATTAATTTTTCCATTACCTTTCCCAATGTGTCCAGCATGCACAACGGTCTATAAGATGATGGATCGTCAGAGGAGCCCTTCCCTTTATTTATGAGCACAAGCCGCGCTACCTTCCACTGTGATGCGAATATGCCTGATTTCAGACAGGCATTGTACATGTCCAGTAGAAGGCTTGGTTGTGCTCGAACCACCACCTTCAATACCTCTGGTGGGACTCCGTCTGGTCCTGGGGCTTTCCCATTTTTTAATGACATCACGGCCGTGATCAGTTCTGATTCAGTGAACAAAGGAATATCACCGCTCCCACGTGGTTCTTCAGGAGAGATCTGACGCTGGTGATCGGGAAATAGTGCTTCCACAATTCGTCTCGTTGCGCTGGCGCTCAATGCCTGGTCAGAGGATCCGCCGCTCAGCTTTCGTGTAACTATTTTATAGCCCATACCCCAGGGGTCTTCATTAATCTCTTCGCAAAGGGATCTCCAGCAACAATCCTTGCTCTGCCGGTTTGCTAAAACAAGAGCCTTTTTTGCTTCCTTGTGCTCTAAGGCTAGAGCCGCTGCATTAACCCCTCCACGAGATCGCTGTGCCTTCCGTCTAAGTTGAAGACATCTTCTTCTGAGATCGGCTATATCGTCGGTCCACCAATAGGCTTGCTGTCTTGCTTTGCGGATGCTCTTACGAGGCATTGCCATTTGACAGGCTTGTCGTATGACGTAGGTAACCTGTTTAACGGCACTTTCTATATCCCCTACATTGGATGAATCTGGATAGGAGGCCGGATTACATTGCCACATGAAACAAAGTGCTTCCATCAACATTGCTCCATCCATCTTTCCTACACTCCACCTTGGCTGCCATCGGATCCTGGAACGAGATGTTATATATTCCTCAAGATATATAATCATGATCACTCCCCGTGTAGTCCGGAAGCACTCGCCAGTTCCTACATCCCCGCCCCAGGTTTTCCGATACCAGCGTCACATCTGGAATGGAGTATCCATAACCGGACCGATGATATATCGGGGTACTACCAGTGTTTTGGATATGAAGTCCCAGTCTGGCTGCCATTTCCAACAGAAGATTTCCTCTTCTATTTGTGCGCGGCATTCCCCATGCTACCGCTCTGGCGTTGAAATCTCCGGCCATTATGATTTTTCCACCCACCTCTCTCACTGAATCCTCCATATTATTCAATTTTTCCTGGTAAATGTTGATACTATCGTTTGGAGAGAAGTAGCAGCTGACGAATGTCAAGTCTCCACTTGTAATCCAAACATAGCCACTTCCAGAGCCAGTCTTACTTATCGGAAACTTCCGCAGGTCCGTAATCCAGATTATTGCCATTCCAGATTCATCCTTGTGCCATGCTGATTGCCCTTTATGACGGTACGGCTCGCTGATGATCGCTACGTCGATTCATGTTTCCAGTACCAACTGATCGATCAATCCATCAGCAGCCCGACATCTGTTGAGGTTACCTTGCAGCACCTTCATGCAGGTTTGCCCTTACCCTTTTTCAAAGCGAGAGCCTCTCGAAAAACTTTACAGGATCCCGATCCTGGCACATGGTTTAGCGGAATATCCTTGTAGCCTTTTTCAGTACAAAGAATACAACGTGCTTCTGTCTTACATTGTGCCGCCTTGTGGTCTCTGTGTCCACACTTCCAGCACATGTCGCTTCTATCAGGACCCTTGCAGTCGCTCCTTACGTGACCATATTGGAGACACCTGTAGCAGCGACGAACCTCTACTCTTCGTCTGATTCTAGCAGACACCCATCCTACTTTAACTTTGCCTTTCTTTAGGATTTTGATGCCCTGTGCCTCTTCTAGCTCTACAATTGCCAGACATTGTTCTCTACGGTTAGGGCCAAGAATGGAGACCTTTATCTCCCCTTCAACCTCTTCCCGGTCAAGGGCCTCTTTAACCTCCTCTTCCGAAGTGTATGAATCAAGGTCCAGAATCTCCAGCCTCATCTTCGAGATTAAGCTACGGATTCTCCGCTCTCTCCGATCGACGTTTCGATGGCAGTTTGGAGCGCTGTGTGGTCTCTGCAACTATTGACTTCCAGCAAAACTCCACCCTCCCTCGTTTTCCTGATTCCGCGAATCACCGCACCACTGTCTTCTGGTCGCACATCTTTCCTTATCGCACCTAGGATTTCCGCGTAGCTCTTTCCAGCGGAAGCCTTGATAACTAAGGCGTTCCTTCTTGGTCTTGCCTCTTTCGTCGCCGTATTGGACAATCGGCTGTCTTGCTGCCGTATGTTAGGCGTCAACACGCGCTGCTGCGTCTCTGGTACTTTCTTTGACTTGTCCTTCTTTTTACTGGCCACTATGTTCCATTTCTCGGTTTTTGCCGATTCCTGGGTGTTAGTATTCATCGCCTCCTGGCTGTTTGTTGACTCCCTTAGGCGCTTTCGTGGAGGTAGGTTTCGTCTACCAGGGCTACTTCCTACAGACACAGATGCCCTCTCTGCTAGAGTTAAGATTGCATTCTGTCGTGATATTCTACAGGCTCGAAGCACCTCCAAACCATCCTCTAGTTTGACGAGTCCATTCTTGATAGCCATGTTACACATTTTTCTGTTTTGCAACAGATTCCCGCATAGTACGTAGGATAGCGCTAATGGCTCTGATTTGCTCCTCCTCGCTCTTATCTGCCTCGCTGATCTGTAATTTCAGCCTTTCGACCTCGGAGGATTCGGCCTCTGAAATAAAGCTCTGCAAGTCTGTTCTTACTTCGGCGTCCACAGCACGTTCAGGAACATCATCAGATGGATCCGCTACCTTACTACTCTCCAAGGTTCTAGTTAGAGGCGGAGTCCTTAATGTGCTCGTGCTTTTCTTAAACGGGTCTTTGTCTGCACTTGTAGCTTGCGTCAGGGCCAAGTGTTCCACCCTTTTCGAAGAATTGCAGTCATGGGCTAACGACCCAGGTGTGGCCTGCTCAGTCACCTCCACCTGTGCCGGTACTGGGGATCCAACTCCCTGAACCGTAACAGATATCTCCTTCTCACTATTCATATTTGGTTTATTTTCAGGGTTCCTTCCCCTATCTTGTTTTGGTTCACCCTGGCTATTTCACCAGTACCCGAAGTGCAAGCACAACGAGCATTCCCCTATACACCACCTGGGGAGGCGCCCGATAGCAGGCACGCAACTGCCACGGGAGGATGATATTATTATTTATTGCATTATTCACGTTAATACCTATGAATTTATTTTGGTGAATTTTATGTTAGGGAGTAAGTTGTTAATTTCTTCTAGGATGATATTATTATTTATTGCATTATTCACGTTAATACCTATGAATTTATTATGGTGAATTTTATGTTAGGGAGTAAGTTGTTAAATTCTAGGATGATATTATTATTTATTGCATTATTAACGTTAATACCTATGAATTTATTGTCCTAATGCCATTTATAAAACAGTTAATTTATATCAATAATTGAGATTATGCCATTAGGTAACTTTATAAGATTAGGATGGTCAGTAAAGTAAATTTAATACGGAGTAGAAAAGATGTTATTGACTTGCAACACCTAGATGGATGTTCTAAATACTGTGGGTTAATCTACGATCACCTCAAAACGATTACAACGTAATCCGGCCGCTTAAGGCTAAGCCATAACTCTAAACCCATTGTTTCTGCTAAATATAGATATTCCCACAGTTCGCCTTATATAATTCTAATATAATTACATATATAATAAATATAATATATTATAATATATATATATATATACAAAATATTAACAAAACTATACAAAACTAAAAGAAATAATAAAATGAAATAAAAAAGCGTTATTTAAGGAAAACTAACCATGCCTTTCCAGGTGCTACATTCGAAGAGTTGGTAACGGAAGGAGTGTCTGCGAGAAAGTAAAGCTCCACGGAAGAGATAAAGTAGGTTTAGAGAAAATCCGCCCACTTCTCACAGATTCTCTGTCCGTTGCAACTAGTCACAGATTTTACCTTTTGAATGACCACAAAACGAAACAATAATCGCTTGTTGCGCTCAATGCAAACATAACCTCTCGACTTAAGCGCGAAGTCTGCGTTCGATTTCCGTTTCTCTTCGACACAAAGTTGGCATCGTAGCGCAAAAACAATTGCATAGAATAAACCCCAAAACAATGGGAAATGTTCTGCATCGCATAGCAACATGCAATTCAATAGAGTGTGACGTCACGTTCAGTAAAACCTATTCAATATAGCCGATAAAGTCCGTACAGTTCGGTAGAAGCATAGACCTATTTATTAACTGCTTTAGTCTTCAGATCGAGAGGGTTGCACTTTGGCGATATGCATTGTAACGCACTAGGTTACTTGGGAAATGAAAATATAAAGTTTTAAAATACAATGTTATACAATTTATTAATCAGTGACAAATTACAGTAGAACAAAAGACAGCAATGTGTCGAGTAATTATCTTTTAATTACTGCTAATTATTCCATACATTTTAATTACTTATTAACCTTTAAAATTATATCTACCGAGAAGATAGTAACTTAAGTTTTTCGAATAAATTTTTAGAAATGAATATTCAAAGGACAATTTCTACCGTTCATGTGTTAACCGTTTATCAATTAAAAATTCTTCAACTTAGTTAACATTAAAATACATTTTCTTTATTATCATATAAAACGTACCTGATTGTGCACATCACTTGTAAAACACTTTAAACACATCATTAATTATTGCACATCGATTTTGTACACTTAACATTTAACACATCGCTCTTGCAAATCAGCGCTCTTAAACAAAAATTATATAAACTTTTACTTATTTGGAACATATGAATAATAGCTTCTGACTTCTTCTTTAGCTACGTTAATAAAATTTGGTACCAGCCTTGACATCTTAAATTTTGAATACTGGAAGCTTACAAATTTCTAAATTATGTCCGAAAATGCCATTACGTCTGTTCTGTTCAAGAACCTCTGGAGAAGTATGGCTTCTGCAAGGGCACGCCAACGGAATTTCCCACCCTTGGTTATTATTTTGAATTTTTTGATTGGTCCATCGGATCAGGCGATATCAGACCATGCTTACGTCACATGGGGTGATGTCAGTTTTTAACTTAAGCTACTAACTCGTACGATATTTTACATTTGTACCCGCTAGAGGCGCTACGAAACTTGCCCTAGAATTACAACTGTACAAAGAAAACAAAAATTGTCTTTTATATTCGGACGATATAATTATTAAATATATAAATGAATTTATATATAACACCTTATTTTTAAGAGTGTTACAGCATGACATTAGTTTGGGTTTGCTGTTTACGGACAAGGCGCATTATTTCAGTCTATTTTTGTGCAGGGTATAACTTCAAGTATATTACAGTGACTTTATATTAAATTACAATCTTTTGATTTCTTCAGGGACATATAAATCACACAAATTATGATAGACAAACTGAAACAACTGGTGTTTTGCATATATTCATGTAATATTTAAAATCACGTTACATAAATAAATATACGAGCTTAAATTTCATTGAGTAAATGTGGAACCTATTCAATTTAGGCAAAAATCGTTCTTAGTAAATAACTGCATAACTTCGGGTGTTAGAATGGTGTGAAGATGTTTTTCTTTTTCAACAGTTTTTCTTCTTCTAGATAAGATTCTTTTATATATGTCAAAATCTAACCCACTCACGAGGTTCCCTATTGAACCACTTGACAGTTGATAAATATAACAATTTTTAGTGCCAAAGTGGTGCGTATGCCACTCGTTGACCGGCTACGATACTATATGGACCATTTTAAAAATAATAGAGTCCCCTAAATAATTTTTTCAGAAGTTTTTTAAATATGGAATTAAAGTGGGAAGAAACTGCTAATGAGTATTAGTTCTTTATTTCAATATTATTTTGAAATATTTGCAGAAATAGTTGTTAACTTTGTGTAACTCACTCCGTGGACTGTCCATATAAAGTGGTAAAAAGAACAATATGAACATTGTAAACATTATGTTTTGGATTTTAATTAATTTATCTGTGACTGCTACTAAATATAAAGTAGGGTTTTCCCTAATTTTCCCCTTACCTTCGTAGCAAATACTAAAGCAGGGAAATTTCACATAACATTGTTCGCAGCAATGTCTCAATTGAAAAGGAAACGCTATAATAGAGCAACACACCGCTGGCCCTGCCTTTATGAGAGTCCTTCAGGTAGGCTATCTCCACTCTTGTCACTGCTATGACTTGCCACTGATGCTAGTTTCCCTCTGTATCACTTTATCATCTTGACCATCTTTATGCGAGTTCTTCGTCTAGGCTATCTCCACTATGGTCAATACTTTGACATACCACTGAAGCGGGTTGACCCTCTAAACCAAGTCATATAATACGCCCATGCCAAGTTCTTCTAAAGAAGATAACTCTAAAATGTTTCCTAAATATATTAGTAGCATTACAAGTAGTTATAGAGCTACATTTCAGTTCTAGATGTTACAGAGTTAATTAGAAGTGAAGGGACGACGTTAAACGAAGGTCAAAGCCGATGTGTAGACGTTGCCTATACTTGTTGTCAAGCTACTTAAGTATACATAATGTAAATAGGCTACAGACGTTTTAGTCCACATTTTACTGGGGCTTCTATACACCAGGGATATTCTACAGGATTTTCTATGTTTACATTTTTTCCTACTTATATTCACAATTCTTTCCATATTGTTTGTAAGCAATGATAAATAAATCTTAACATATCGCCTAGAAACCACAAAAAGACCAAAAACCTATATTTTTTAAATTTTATTAAACCTGTTGTCGTGAGTAGTTACCATTATTATTGTCTACCCATTTCATAGCGCTACAAAGTAACGGTTTACCTCTATATTGGCCTTACTGTGTCACGTACTAGTTACTAGAGTGTTTGTAACTGGCAAAGTTATGGAATCACCATTGCCGCGTTGACAAGTGTAAACTGATAATAATATTTCAAACACTCTGGGGAACATTGCGTGTATGTTAGTCAAAAAGTGCTAGCTCTACTTTAGTTAAAGGCTAAACGTGTAATCTTGTCACGTGACCCTCCACGCTTGGGCGATTTTTAAGCTACTTTACAAATGTGTTACTAGAGAATATTGTTAAGTTTGTGAACTATGTGGTTGTCTTCATTCTGTACAAACCCTAAGGTAACCAATTTATATATATATATATTTTATATATATATATATATATATGTGTGTGTGTGTGTGTGTGTGTGTGTGTGTGTGTGTGTGTGTGAGGGTGAGTGTGTTTGTGTGTGTGTGAGAGTGAGTGTGTGTGTGTGTGTGTGTGTGTGTGTGTGTGTTTTATGTATGTGCATGAGTATGTATGTAGGAATAAAATATAAATAGATATATTATTATACGTTTGTTATAATAAACAATTAGATTATACTGATTAAGTATCTTTTAATAAATGTGTTGAGAATAGTTACAGCGTTGCTTTATTCTTATATTCACTTACTTAAAAACTAATTATTAAAAAAATATATTATATTGTATCATTATCTATTCATTTTAGAAATATATATTGGTAGCTATGAGCTTATGTAATACACATCCGTGCGCACTGTATCGCTCTCCAAGAAACATAGTGAAATATCTTATTATAGAAACATACTAATAAAAGTGTCACTATAAATAAATAAAACCTCCTAATTACATAAAAGTTTATGTAAATCCTGATGTACATTTCGTTTACAAACCAAACATCATCAGAGGTTTTATTTTTAAATATAAATTACACAACAGTTGCTCTAAGCTATAATTATGTAAAATAGTTGACACTCAACTGTTAAACCTAGGGATATTAATGCGTCAAAGGATAGGGAAGGACTGTGTTGATAGGTAAGCTAAAAGCAGTGTCATCAAGCCTGTGGCAAGATCCAAGAGAATTAAATGCTTTAGTAAGATATATTTGCTGAATACAAACGTTTGTTAAATTTACGTCGAAACCTAACTCTTATCGACCTAATAGTTGAAATTATAATGTGTGAAACGTTTCATTAAACATTTTCTAATTTCACGATAGTGGAATAGGAACAAACCACTTAGTATTTATCTTTTAGCTTCAAAAGTTTTGTACTTTCGATTCTCGTGCATAAAGTTTTAATATTAATAAATTACATCTGGGAGTGTTTTATATCGAACAGAAAGACGCAGGAGCAAGGAATGACTAGTTGCATTAAATCGAACATGGAATAATTTTTAGATACAAACAAGACATTCAGATAGGTTTATATTAACAGTCTTTAGGTTTCTGTAAACCCTAATCAGTACACACTGTTTGGCATTATTCTAATAATTTTTACGAAATCTCAAATTACACCCAAACCGTATTAACACTTTGATATACCGTTTATAAATCCATAATAGTAAGATTGCATTAGTAAATGTTTCATTCTTTGCCCCGCGTTCAATTCACCCGACAAGCGTTAATATATTTCCACAATATTACTCAGTGCATTCATGAGATTACATTTTTATAAAAACATTCTTCCTTTTAGAATGTGTTCGCATTTATGTAAATAAAAATCTCTCCCATAAGCTGTATACATTTTCCACATTCACACTGTACTTATACAACAGGCTTTCATTTGTTGGGACAAAGTTTAAAACATGCAATCTCAGTAATGACCCTTTACAGGTATTCCTTTTCATTCGGAACTACAGTGCACTGGATGTTTATTCATCTGTGTATTACAAGTTTCCATATGGAACTGTGAGTTAAAGTTATCTTCAGTGAAATAGTTGGCTTTAAATAACATGATAGTATAAAGAGTGTGAGTGCAGTATAGTCTGAGTCTTCCACTGAGTCTGAGTCTCGTACGATGATGCACTAAAAATACTATCTTAAAAAAATTAAAAAGACGAGGCGCCATATTGAGTGTATGTGTGTTGTTTTATAATTTATTTAAAAATAAATTACGAAGCTTAAGAAATTGGTTTATTCATCTATGTGTGCATATTTGGAAACCAATTGTACACCTGCCTTCTTTTTTTATATTTATAAACGAAGAAAAATATTTTTGGCGTTTATCCATGACCTATACGAAAAGGTATTGCAAAACAAAAATGTACCAGCTGATGGATAAAATACTCAAAAATACAGAACCAAAAATTAAACATTTTGAAATATAAATAATCCCCTAATATATTCTTTCTGTTACCGCAATCCCGTCTCCATTTAGTCATTTATTTTTCCCGCAATTTCTTTTTTGGACAATCCGGTTGGAAGGTCATCCTACCCTTTTATACCCTGTCTTAAGTTTTGACTATTTTTAGCAACAGAATTTCGACGTTTGATAGCACAAAGAGCTTCATGAAAATGCCCAGGCTAACTTTCGATAAAACTCGCTTTATTTTCCGTCATTTAATATATATTAAAGTGTCTGTCCAGTAAAATTTAGAAGTGTAGAAAAGTCCCACATCTTAGATTCAGATTTATATTGGTAACTTCACTTTAGAAATACTTTAAAGAAAAATTTGCATGAAGCTACACTAGAAATCAACTTAGATATTTAATGCAATGCTATCTCCCAACTTACTGCATTTTGAATATAAAATGTCTTATAAAGTATAAGTATGTAGGCTGCGTGGTTATTTCATATGGCTATTCCCCGCCCAACTCGTTAAAGCTGTTTAATAAAAAGGGACAAAATTGGTACTTCTTCTTTGTGGTTTGTTTTGAGATAAGCGTTTGACGTTTATCAGAGTTCACTTTAACTTTAATTCCTCATTATACACTTTAACAATGGCAGTACTATCGCTAACAGTGACGTAATTTAATACTACAGTGTTATGTGCGTCAAACTATAAGTGTTTTAATACAAAACCATACCATTACCTAATATTTAAATTAGTTTATTGTATTTCTATGTATTTTCAAAGTTGTAGAGTCATTGTCGACTCACCCAGTAAGTATTGTAATCACAACATGTATTGGATTTTGGATTTCATATTTTGTAGTTTCAGCGAAAACCAGGAGTAAGTAGGATATAGCTGAAGGCTTTAAAGTCTCCCAGTAGAAGTTATAAAGGATATCATGACATCACGTATTCGGGGTTGGGTGCCTGAAGTAGGCCTCCTTACATTCGAGTGTCTCTACTCACTGCCCGGACATTACATTATTGTAGCTACGCAGTTACCCGAAATCCTTAATCTTGTGTGGACCATAGAAATACAAAGGCCATGCACTTTTGAACGCTTTGGCCAATGTAGGCGGCGGGAATGTATCAGTGTTGGATACCATGCACCTGCTTGACAAATATATCTGTAACAAACGTTCGGTGCCCCTGAAGACAACCTATGACACTGTTCTGGACTGAGTTAGCTGCTTCAGATAAAGACACATGAAGATATAGCCAAGTACGTTATATAGAATGCAGCAGCATGAGGCACTCTCAAGGTTATCCGAGTCCACTAGTCTTAAAGCAATAAAATAGAGGGCGCTACTCTATCTTGTACGGTGGAGTCACTTTTTTAACGCACTCATATCTGACAGATACTGCATCAAGAATTCCATAACCGATGACTTTTCGAAGTTAGGAAATATTATAAAGAGTTTTAAATAGAACATTGCTTATTACGTCATACGTATACATTTAAAACCCTTGTTCAAAAGATAAGAACTTGTTACAATCATTGCATTTCAATGGTCAAGCTGCCTATATACTCTTCTAGAATCGGTCAAAGTTTAACCTTTAAAGCAAATCTGGGAAGGGGGAAGCTTATAAGATTGTAGCTCGCCTAAGATAAAGGTAAGGGTCAAAGTTTTTACTTTAGCTACGAGCCAGCTTAGCTTGAAATATTTAACTTTCCCAACAACCCCATCGCCAATACGACATTACACGGTCCACACTTTTAAAGATAAAACTCAGTTTCGATTAAACTTGCAGAGTCGCTCAATGCAACAGACCGTGATGCTTTATGTACAAAATTGACATCATTTCAATGCATATTAAACTTAAAAATTGCTAAATTTGCGTTTTTATTTCAAACAATAAATGTTGGCAATTTTTGAAACTAAATTATGTTGTAGAGGGAGCTCAGGAAAAAAATTTGAAAATTCTAAAAAGGCATAAGAAGTAGAAGAAAAATAAAAAACCACAAAAAGAAATTCAGCAGGCATGTGGCAGATTGCCGTAGAAGGGAAGTGCAAAGCAGCTGATAGAGTATGATCATATTACACACTTTACGATGCTAATTGTAGATTAGGATATATTATTTTGGTTTTTTTTTATATTATTAATAAAGGAACAATATTTAAGGAGAGTTTTTGAGTAACTGAAAGTGTTGTGTTAATAAATTCCACTTTTATAAAAGGAATCATCGTTAACGAGATATCGTAGAGAAAGTGTTAAGGAAGTGTTGTGTAAACGTTCAAGTTACTCTCTCTCTCTTGATTCTTGAAAATGTGAAGCTTTCTAGTAAAATGTGATTTATATATATATATATATATATATATATATATATATTTGATTTTTTCCATGGAGTTTAAGTTTTAATATGTTTGTCTTCTCATGAAACATTTTGTATATTTTGCTACAATATGAATTTAACAGTAATAGGTAAATTGTTGGTTCACCACCTCAATGCTAGATGAGATTTTCAGCAAACG
>JBAIZL010000001.1:72766270-72798770 GCA_036971475.1 Prosapia bicincta
CGCCCACGGATAATCGGGAGTATATTGTATACATATATATTTTACGTTATCCATTGTTTTTCCGTTGCACTGCCTTTATGAACTTAATATATTATCTTGTAAGTAATTTTAGTTGTTATATATATTATTTATAGGTAGTATATTAACTTCATATATATATATATATATATATATATAACAATATATTATTATTTATTTATCTGTATTTAAAAAATAAATGTACATGAATAAAGAATAACCCGAAACCAAAAATTACGAAAATGAAAAATGTGCTCAAGGAAACCAATTCTTAAGTAACAAAACGTCGACTGAAGACATAAAGCCAAAACACTGTCATAAATGTCGAATCCTTATCCCAGCATAAACCTCCAAGTAGGAACAACTGCTTCGTCCTTTGTTAATAAACAGATTTAACGAGTGGGCGGGGAATAGCCATGTAAAATAACTACCTATCCTACATACTTGTATTATAGACAGTTTGTATTCAACCCGCAGCAGGGTGGGAGGTAGCATTGTATTAAATATTTAAGTTGCCTTCAAGTTTAACTTCATGCAATTTTCGGTTTATCAAAAATGTCTTTTCTCTTCAAATCCTATATTTCGATTTCATGTTGCTTCCAAATATAAATGTTCCATTGTAACACTATTAAAAATAAGGTGTTACATATAAATTCATTTATATATTTAATTTTTATTTAATAATTATATCGTCCCAATATAAAAGAAAATGTTTGTTTTCATGGTGCACATTGTGAATCTAGCGTAGGTCGCCTAGCGGGCGAAATTGAAAAATATCGTACGAGTTAGTAACTTAAGGCAATTAACCACATCACGCCATGTGACGGAAGCATGAGGCGATACTTGTAAACCAATCAGAATATTTATATATATAAATAAGGGTGGGAGTTTGTTTGAAAATTTCAGTTAGCGAGTCCTTGCAACGACCCCACTTCTCCAAAAGTCTTCGAACGAGACGGACGAGATGGCACTTTCGGACATAACTTAGAAATTTATAAGCTTCCTGTATTGAAAATTTAAGATGTCAAGGCCAGTACCAAATTTTATTAACGCAACAAAAGAAGAAGTCAGAAGCGATTATTAATGTGTTTCAAATAAGTAAAAGTTTATATCATTTTTGTTTAAGAGCGCTGATTGTAAGAGCGTTGTGCAGTGATTAGTGTACAAAAGCTATGTGCAGTAATTAATGGTATGTGTTATAGTGTTTTACAAGTAATGTGCACAGCCAGATACGTTTTAGATAATAATAAAGAAAATATGTATTTTAATGTTAACTCACTTGAATTTTATTTGATAAACGGTTAACACATGAACGGTAGAAATTGTCCTTTGGATATTCACTTCTAAAACTAAATTGGAAAACTTAAGTTACTATCTTCTCGATATATGTATATTTGAAAAGTTAACAAGTAATTAAAATATGTATGGAATAGTTAGCAGTAATTAAAAGTTAATTACTCGACACATTGGCGTCATTTGTTCTTTTGTAATTTGTCATTGATTAATAAATTGTTTAACTTTGTATTTTAAAACCTCCAATCCTTATTTCACTAGTAACCTAGCTCTAGCTTCGAGATAGAAGAGCGTCCCAGACAGACAGTAATTGCCTGAGCTGTGGCGTTAGAACTATTAGCCCTGGTAAGTAAAATTAATTATTATGGTAATAAACAATTAATAATGATCACATTTCAAATAAAGTAATACTTACCCCTCCTAAAAGAGGAAAAAGGGCTAGAACGTTACACCATGTCTATTTCTTAGAAATCAGAAATCTCTCGAGCCATTACTTTCAGCAGAGTATCCGAAGCACATGTGAATGTACTGACGAAGATACGCACGTGAGTGAGGTTGTCAAGGTTAGGGTTTAACGGAAGATACTAGAGTCATCTGCGCTCCATAACAAGCCCGTTAGTATGAGTGATAACAAAGTCCGTTATTTAAACATATTTGGACTTGTAAAGGGAGAGTGCATTCGTTCACGTTCTGGCAGAACTTCAGCGGAAGCAAGTTTCTTCTATTTGTACCACCTCCTAAAAAAGGCTTCAAATCATCATAGCTACTAACCTTGTTGACCGCAGTTCGTTACCGCACCACTGAACCACGAGTATATCTGTGAAAATCCAAGAGATTCCGCGACCACAAATACTTCTCCTGCCTTGAAGTGTAACATGCAACAGCAATTATATAATAAAAATATTCTAATTTTTGTATTTTCACATTCTTATTTTTAGCTCAATTTCGATTATTTTATCGGTATTTAGTTAAATTGCCTACACAACGCCGCGTGTGTCTGTTCAAGTATGCAGTTCATGCATACAGGTTTGTCTCGTTTACCACTATGTTTGTTAAAAAATACTATTTTTCTGGTAGTGAAACCAGTATGTATAAAATTACAGTATATATATATATATATATATATATATATATATATATATATATATATACAGCCTGCTAACAATACGGAGACCATACATTGGTCATTTTGCATTCAAACTGGCAGCCGGACCCTCTGACAATAATCGAAATAAAAACCATGTCAATAAGTGTAAAAAAAGTGTTTTATTGGAGCTATACTGTATTTGGAAGTTCTATGGTCGTTCTGAATTTTTAAAAAATAATTTGTAATAACCAAACGGTGCTCGTATTGATAGCAGAGTGAACGGGATTTGTATATCACAAGTTCGTAACATTTCCGCCAGGGGCAGCATAGTCGCCTCCTGTATATAAATTTAATGTATATTTCAACCAATTTCTAACATTATGGCAGCCACAAACTTGGCAACATTGCTGGCATCCACATGGATATCAATCGTACTACGTAATGTATATATTTGAATTGGACAAAGAATCGCTGGAAAGTGACCAATCGGGGGTTTTTGAGGATGCTGAAATCAATGCCGCCATCGAAAGTCACCGGGGATGTACTGGTGAGGCTAAACCCATGTGTAAAAGGGGTTGAATTAGGGTAAAAATGTCAGATGCCTAAGAATAGCGGGATAATGACCGTTCGGGGGTTTTTGAGGATGCTAAATTCAATAGTGTCATCTAGAGTCACCGGGGATGGACCGGATGTGACTCTACGTAAGTACCAAAGGGATGATTTGGGGTAAAAAAGTCAAAAGTCAAAAAATCGCTGGAACATAATCACTCGGGGGTTTTTGAGGATGCTGAATTCAATGCCGCCATCGAAAGTCACGGGGGATGGACAGATGAGACTCTACGTGAGTGCCAAAGGGATGATTTGGGGTAGAAATGTCAAAAGTGAAACAATTACTAGAAAATAAAAACTCGGGGAAATTTGATGAGGCGGAATTCAATGCCCTCACCGAAAGTAATCGGTAATGCATTGGTGTGGTTCCACGAGAGTACCAAAGGGGTGAATTGGGGTGAGAATGTCAGAGGTAAAAAAATCGCTGAAAAATGTCCGCTTGGGGGTTTTTGAGGATGCTGAATTCAATGCCGTCATCGGAAGTCTCCGGGGATGTACTTGTGAGGCTAAATCCATGTACCAAAGTGGTTGAATTAGGGTAAACATATCAGATGTCTAAGAATCGCGGGATAATTACCGTTAGGCGGTTTTTGAGGATGCTAAATTCAATGGCGTCATCTAGAGTCACCGGGAATGGACCGGATGTGACTCTACGTAAGTACCAAAGGGATGATTTGGGGGTAAAAAAGTCAAAAGTCAAATAATAACTAGAAAATAACCACTCGGGGTTTTTGGTAAGGTGGAATTTAATGCCGTCCCAGGAAGTCGCCGGGGATGCACTGGTATGGTTCCACGCGAGTACCAAAGGGGTGGTTGGGGTGAAAAATTCAAAACTCAAAAAATCGCTGGAACATAACCACTCGGGGGTTTTTGAGGATGCTGAATTCAATCCCGCCATCGAAAGTCACCGGGGATGGACAGATGAGACTCTACGTAAGTGTCAAAGGGATGATTTGGGGTAGAAATGTAAAAAGTCAAAAAAAATACTAGAAAATAACAACTCTGGGAATTTTGATGAGGCGGAATTCAATGCCGTTATCGAAAGTCACCGGGGATGCATTGGTGTGGTTCCACGCGAGTACCAAAGGGGTGAATTGGGGTGAAAATGTCAGCAGTCAAAAAATTGCTGGAAAATATCCGCACGTAGGTTTTTGGGGACGCGGAATTCAATGCCGTCATCGAAAGTCTCCGGGGATGTACTGGTGAGGCTAAACCCATGCACCAATGGGGTTGAATTAGGGTCAAAATGTCAGATGCCTAAAAATCGCGGGAAATGACCGTTTGGGGGTTTTTGAGGATGCTAAATTCAATGACGTCATCTAGAGTCACCGGGGATGGACGGTTGTGACTCTACGTTAGTACCAAAGGGATGATTTGGGGTAGAAATGTCAAAGTCAAAAACGTACTAGAATATAAGAACTAGGGAATTTTTGATTATACGGAATTCAATGCAGTCACCGAAAGTCACCGGGGATCCACTGGTGTGGTTCCACGCGACTAGCAAAGGGGTAAATTGGGGTGAAAATGTCAGAAGTATAAAAAATCGCTGGAACATAACCGCTCGGGGGTTTCTGAGCGTGCTGATATCAATGGCGTCATCGAAAGTCACCGGGGATGGACGTATGTGACTCTACGTGAGTGCCAAAGGGATGATTTGGGGTAAAATTGTCAAAAGTCAAAAAATTACTTGAAATTTACCACTCGGAGGTTTTTGAGGATGCTGAATTGAATGCCGTCATCGAAAGACACACGGGAGGGACGGGTGTAGGCTCTACGGGAGTAGCAAAGGGAGAATTGGGGTAAAAAGGTCAGAGGCCAAGAGATCGATATAAAATGATCACTGGGAATTTTTAATGATGCTGAGTCTAATCCTAGCACCGAAGTTGGCCATGTACAATCCGGGATAGGACTGCGGGTGTCGCTGTGGGTGAATTGAGGTAAAACTTGCCAGAATCTAAAATATTGCCCAAAAATGGGCATTCGAAGATTTTCGAAGGTCCTAGTCCCTTGTCATCAAAATAAGATGTAAGGGGTTACCAAGGGGTGATTATATCCCAGTGACAATAAATCGCCCGAAATTGGCATGTTTCCAACTATGCAACATAACCAAAAGAAAGAGTCGGGCTCGCGACCTTGTATTGGACAGAAGCTGTGCTACATCTATTGACAGAAATGTTTGTGATATGAAAATATAAACAGGCGGCACTCCGATAGCAGTTCTAGCACGTTTGTTTACGTCATGTCTGTCAAACTAATCTTTATAGCTTGAAGCAGTGTTTCAATGCAGCCTGTCCATGTGCTTTAAGAATTTTAAAGACTGTATGCTCGAACGATTCAATTTGAAAAGATAACCGTTTGTCCCAAATTGATAATTTTATAAAAATTAAATTTTTTATTTAATTTTTAAAATAATGTATATTGTCTACCTAATTGTCATATATTTTCTTTCCATTTTTACTTAGTTATCTAAACATTTATGTTTGTTTTCTCATTCTTCTTCGGGTAATTAATTTTCTCTCTTTTCTTGTTATTTTCTTTTAAAAAGGATGGTATCGTTAGCGGGGGCAGCGGATGACTTTTCAACCATCCGTTAATGAAAAATTTCTACTATAACCGTAAATAAAAAAACTATAAATAAGTAGACCTTATATTCTTTCAACCTTTATACAACTTAAAATAAACGACAAAGAGAATTTGTTGACCCACATCATTTCATCGACTTATCTTGATCAGTTTATATATTCAGAAAACCTATTATGCCAATATCTACAAATTCCAAGCTTAACCTTTAACTACCGTCATCGTGCCTGACCATCAGCGACGGGTTAGCCGAAGAAGACAGTGATTCAGGTGCTGTATCTAATGACCAACTTTTAGGAGGCATTAAAGAGAATAGGGGAATTGTGCAACAGAGTGCAGTAAAAGTAATTTAGTAAAAGATCATGATACCGAATCTCAACGAAGTGCATCAGACGATGAAGATGATTTCGAAAAACTGCAACCTCCAGAAATTTACAAATTTTTCTATTTGTATAGATAAATTGTTATAAACAATGTAGAATTTGTCCAGCAACAAAAAATAGAAGGACTAGTTACACTTTGTAAGCTGACTTTGAACAGCCAATATGTCTAGAATGTTCTGAGCCGCTGTGTAAATACTGCTGTCAAAATTGAGTTATTATTTCTAATGCGTTTCCATAAATAAAGCTTATAATGTGTCAAATGTTATCTTGTACATAAAGTTAAGTGTGTACAATCAGTGAACAAGATATAATTAGTGTATGTTAATTATCGTGCGATTATAAGTCTTTTTAGCTAAACTGCGCTAAAATCTGTAGAAGGTTTTATTTACTACAGTTTTCAATTAGTAAATAAAATATAACTGATCTCATAAAACTACGTTTACCCTAGTCACATGCAACCAGAATATTCAAAAACAATTTTTATAAAGTAAATGCAAGATAAATTGTTAAACCGCACAATAAATCACACTTAGAAATTTCGTGCCTGTCAGCTACAACGGCAATACTAATGTGACAGAAATGTGCAGGACGGTAGTTAAAGGTCAATAAATACTGAATCATCTTTTTTTAATCTCTGTATTGTATACAAGAACCTAAATGACATCTGTGCGAGTGTTGTCAGTTTATATTACGATATCAGGCTGTCTGGTGTAAACAAACATAGGTCCAAGCCAAACAAAGATAAAGGCTCGCACGCGACAAGTACTCTCGTGGACGAATGCCCGAAAAACTGACTTTCTGCATTCTATCTTTTCCATCCCTTTCTCTCATTTACATACGGCTTAAACGTAAATAATTTATCGTATTCTCCCAGCGTCAAAATGGTCGTATAAAGACGGAAACATTTGTTTCTATCCTCGACTTTAGCCGCTGGTAGTCTATATTTTATTTTATTAATATGTTTATTGAATACGTTGGTATTAACTTTTAGTGAATATATATGGCGTAGGCCATATTAAGTGTTACATCTGTTAATACAAGTGTTAACATGTTTGTAATGTTACCAAATTGTAACAATATACAGCAAATAATAGTCACTTTTAGATTATTAAAATCGGAAAGAGATGATATGACAATTAATTTGAAAAGCAAGTTAAATTAAAAAATAAATACTTTATCGATCCTATAGTATCTAAGAGCACCAAGGGAAAAGAACGAGATGCATTGACCGGACCATTAAGATACGTTTGGTCATCAAGTAAACAAACGCGCCAGAATAGCTTTCGGAGTGTCGGCTGTTTATGTTTCCATATCAGAATTGTGTCGGTAAATACACAGCATAGTTCTCTCCAAGATAAGGTCGCGAATCCACAGCTGTATGTCCTAAAATAGCATGTTTACAAATTCCTTAAGTACTTACATCGAGAACTCTAATGAAACACTTGGCAACAATATCTCAACTTTTCCAAATGAATGACCAAGATATTAAAGAGCTAGCGTTATTTATAGGCCATACAACATCATTTTTATCAATAATAACATTATATATATTTTTTTCATCCAAATACTCAAAAATAGTTTGAAAGATATAAATAATGTAGATAAGAAAGAACACGTGGGTATATACACACATTCTATGACCATAAGGGCAAAACATTTTAAGTACTTATTTAAGGATACATGTATCATAGGTGTTAATATGCCAATTAAACTAGAGAGCAGTTCAGGCGGTTTAAGCAATGGTAAATATTTAAAATTCTTTATTTCTATATCTCTGCAGACTATATGTAGCGATATATAGTTCTTCCCAATGTATATTGCAGTGTAGCTAGGAATCAAGACGTTTTCAGTAAGCAATGTAATAAATCTATTATGTTTATCCTCGATATTCTAGTCCCAAGAGTAACTTTAATGTCTATGAGATTTTCACTCACTTTAGAGTTGCATGGAAAACTGTTTCAAGTATGGTGATCATTGGTACGGAAACAAATACAGTAGTGCATGGATAATTCGAGGTAGATGGCACCGAGACACCGTCGGATTACCGAAAACTAGGATTACACGGAAATAGCTTCCTGTACACTAGAAACAGGAGTTCTAATGAACCCTAATACTATAATTAAGAATGCACAAAATACGTATGTAGAACTATATTGATTACAGTACAAAAATAAATTATTGTTGCTTGGCTCTTCAAAACTACTGTACTGAATCTTGCTTGCGAGGATACCATACGATATGAATACCATACTAAGTATCGGCAATTATAGCTAAAAAAAGCCGATGCCCGTTGTAATCTTTATCAGGACGCCCAATGTTTTGATCGTAGATAGTCTTTTTGTTCGCCTACCATAAAAATAAAACGAGATTATCAGTAAAATATCAGCAGACCTGTGCTATTTTACAGCTAGTTTTTGAAGACTGGTTCCTCAGCTATATTCGCCAAAATATTTGTAAATTTTTTCACCATAATAATAATAATAATAATAAATCAAATTGTAGATATACGAGCCAGGAGGGATACGGTTAAAGATGGAGATGCATTGACCGGAACATTAAGAACAATCGCGTCAGAATGGCTTTCGGAGTGTCGGGTGTTTATGTTTCCATATTAGAATTGTATCTGAAAATATATAGCATAGTTCTCTCCAAGATAAGGTCGAGAATTCACAGCTGTATGTCCTTTCCAGCGAACCAACAGTGTATGTTTGAAGGAATTGACAGATGTAATATAATGGGAGTGGTACAGTCTCGTAAACTACCGAGTGTCAATTTTTATGAGATTTTTTTTATATTAGGATTTTATATTTATTTGCTAATAAGTTCAAGAAATAATTCCGTTCTTGACGATAACACTTGCGTTTTTGCAAACACAAATACCAGTAACCGCATAATTATTTATAAAGTTTTACAAAAGCATGCTAAAATAGCATGTTTATAAATTCCTGAAGTACTTACATCGAGGACTCTAATGAAACACTTGGCAACATTATCTCAACTCTTCCAAATAAATGACCAAGGTATTAAAGAACTAGCGTTATTTATAGGTCATACAACATCATTTTTATCAATAATAAGATTATATTTTTTTTTCATCCAAAATACTCAAAAATAGTTTGAAAGATATAAATAATGTAGCAAAGAAAGAACACGTGGATATATACACAGATTCTATGAACATAAGGGCAACACATTTTAAGTACTTGCATGTATCATAGGTGTTAATATGCCAATTAAACTAGAGAGCAGTTCAGGCGGTTTAAGCAATGGTAAATATTTAAAATTTCTTATTTTTACATCTCTGAAGATTATATGTAAGGATATAGTTCTTCCCAATGTATATTGCAGTAATCAAAACGTTTTCGGTAAGCAATGTAATAAATCTATTATGTTTATCCTCGATATTCTAGTCCCAAGAGTAACTTTAATGTCTATGGGATTTTCACTCACTTTCGAGTTGCATAAAAAACTGTTTCAAGTACGGTGATCATTGGTACGGAAACAAATACAGTAGTGCATGGATAATTCGATTTAGATGGGACCGAGACACCGTCGGATTACACGGAAATAGCTTCCTGTACACTAGAAAAAAACAGGAGTTCTAATGAACCGTAATACTATAATTAAGAATGCACAAAATACGTTTGTAGAACTTTATTGATTACAGTACATACATAAATTAATGTTGCTTGGCTCTTCAAGACTACTGTACTGATTCTTGCTTGAGAGGATACCATACGATATGAATACCATACAAGTATCGGCAATTATAGCTAAAAAAAAAGCCGATGCCCGTTGTAATCTTTATCAGAACGCCCAATGTTTTGATCGTAGATAGTCTTTTTGTTTGCCTACCATAAAAATAAAACGAGATTATCAGTAAATCTAAAGTATAGTGAACAATTACCGTGATCATCGGTAGTAAATATTTATGATTATCAACGTCTAAAGATTGACTACAAAACGTTATATAAGCTCTTGGTTAAGGTTGCTTAACTGAAGTAATTTTCTATCAACGAAGAATAGAGAATGTTCAAATTGAAATATTAAGTCTGCAATTAGGAGTTATTAGAAAATAGTGGTAGGATTAGTAAAATATATAAACAAAGAAGACAGTTTTGAGAAGTGATTGAGTATTAGCAGACTTTGTCTTGAGATCAGACACAGCCGAACGAAATAAAATCATTCTGATACTAACTATAAAAATGTATTTAACATGTCGACCGAAGAACGGAGAGATTTTTTAAAGTGAAAAAAATCTACAAAACAGTCTTTATCTTTTACGTCTTGTTTTTTTAACAAGAAATACCATCATAGAGACTAATTTTATTCTGTCACTCTGCATAACGCTATTTTACAGCTAGTTTTTGAAGACTGGTTCCTCAGCTATATTCGCCAAAATATTTGTAAATTATTTCACCATAATAATAATAATAAATAAAATTGTAGATATGCGAGCCAGGAGGGATACGGTTAAAGATAGAATTAAAGAAGAAGATTAAAATATACTTAAATCTTAGCATATATATTTTCAGGTGCATTCAACGTGTCTTGATGAAAGTAACATCACAATCAAGGTGAAATGTCATTCTTTCAGAAAATATCTAAGGGAGGAATTAAAGAAATGTTTTCACCTGCCAACAACGACTACCAGGAAAATTTAATGAATGTAGTTAAAGAAGAACTTTTAGAAAAAATAGGTCTTTACTGAAACACATTTGTACCTATAACAACTTATGACAAATCAAATATGGTGGATAAATAAAAGAGATGTATTACATTGCTTACCGAAAACGTTTTTCACCGTGATGCCTAGCTACAATGTAATATACATTGGGAAGAACTATATCCTTACAGTTTTTGGTTACATTTGGCTGTCGTAAGTACAGAAATACTATTATTTCAATGTTTAATTTTTTTACCCGAAAATGGTAATTTGTGCTCGTTTGAACCTATAAAATATAGACGTGTTCAATGGTCCTACGTGAGCAAGAAATTACCATTAGATGAGATTCGACCAAATAAAAGCCTTCTTTTATTTACAATGTACAATAAAGGTAGATTTTTCTGGTTACCTACCTGAGGTAAAGGTGATACAATATATCGAAGAAGTTTTTGAAATAAAGTAAGAAATGTATCGCCATTACGTCTAAGCTAAATTAGAACAGATGTAAATTGGCCTTTACATTCATTCGTCGCAGAAATTGAACACCACACAGACACAGTGTTTGTTAATCCCCGTGGCATGGGCTTGATAGGCACTTATAGGTGGTGTTGGTTGCCAGGTGCGTCTTCAGTTTCAGTCACAATATCTGGATTAATGAAGTTGTACTCAATGTTTTTACCTTCATCGAAGTTGATTTTTAAAACTATTTCTTCATTAATTAATTAGTTTTTAGGTTTACATTTTTTTTGTTACTTTTTTTTCTCTATTTATATATAGGTAAAGAAAAATAAATACTTGTTTAAACACAAGGTTTTCCTTTTAATATATTTTCTCGTTTTATATTTATTAGTCATTTAGTTAACTACTGTTATAAGTAATATAAAATTTGCAATTATTATTTCATTCTTAATTTCATATTATATCGACACAATTTTGTATATTAAGTTTCGTTTCTTTGCTACATTATTTATATTTTTGTAACAATTTTTGTTTATTTTGGATGAAACAAAATATATGTATTATGTTATTATTGACAAAAATAGCATATATCTTTGAAAGTGTAATAAAATATAGTAGAAATCACTTGAAATACAAAATTTCATTACATCCCGGACCCTCAGCTCAAGTGGTCTGACGTAATATCTTATTATAATTTTTGTCCGTAAAATGCTTTAGTGATAACCCGAAATCATTGCAACTAAATGTATGCTCCACATTACAAATATTACATTAACATTTAATTTGAAAAAAACATTATTATTGGTTATTCTTTTTTTTATAAAGACAACAGTAAATAGAATTTCATGTTTTTAAAATCATAAAATATATACTTTTCTATTTAACCTACTTTAGATCAAAGTAGTAAACATTATTAAACTAAGAAACATTTACCCTAACCCCAAGTTAAAAAAAAAATATCCACATTAAGGGGGTTTCCCAAGGTTTTCATTTTCGTAAAATAAGGTTGACTTATAATTTGTTAAATCAATGTTTATTTCCCTTAGATCAAAAGTAGCGTTTTAAATGAGGTATTAAAATAATATTGCTTATAAACGCCATGGAATTGGAATTTTCACAAAATATAATAGTTCTTAATTTTTTGCGTTTACATTAATAAAGTTGAATGTGAAAAATTTGGTTCACGATATTTTGTATAAGAATTAAAATCACTGTATGAATGGAGAAATCAAACTCTTACCTTTAATAACTATACTCATTCGGCATTTGATAGACAACAAACTGTAAAGTGAGTTTCAAGCCACGGGCAAGAATTCTATGAATTAACTGATAAAATCTTCCGTTTGTCCTGAATTACGAACAGTTTTCTAAATTACTACATCAAAACATAAATTTTTACTTACTTTATTATTTGTAATTTAAAAAAATATCCACACACAAAATTAAATATTTTGAACATAATATGTATATAACAGGTGTTATAATCGATCTATCAATTGTACCACAAGTATTACACGATATAATCCTAGAACACAAAGGGTCAAAAATATTTGTAATATAACATGGGCAACAGCATGTGTATTTGAACACAGAATGGTTGAACTTGCTATAATAACACTAACAGAGTTTTATCGTATCTAATTTTTATCTATCCCTTTGAGCAGGATCTTGTGACACTTGCAAAGCGCTTCACTGTGCTTGTAAATATTTCAATAAATTAACAGCAAACATTTACTATCAAAAACTTGTATAAGAAATATTCATAACCCAATGATTTTAAATTAAACAATTAAAATTAGAGATAAGTTCAACAGTGGTTGTAAAATAGAATATTGACTAATCTATTACATGGTTCAATATCTTATTCGCAAATGACTTGTCGCACAAGTATATCAGGAGCTAGAAGGTAAAACAAAATTGAAACAAGAAAAGTAGGCCTAAACTCGTTTTATTTGGAACTGCATGAGCTCAATAAAATACATTACAATCTGTCTAACTTGCTTACAGGTTACGACAGCTGATGATAAGAATGAATAATCTAATATTTATGATTGTGCCCAGCTTCCACTCATCTTCCGTTCCAAACATATGAACTAATCACACTTTCCTGCTATTTTTTAACAGTGTCTGGAATCGCACTCTCGAAAACTCACACGTGCGTTATCCTTGACTTTCGATGACGAAATTGGAGTCACCCCTTACAAAACCAGAGTATTATTTTACTAGACATTTTTCTAGTATCTGACATTTTCATAAAAATTAACCACCCTTTCTACTCCCGTAGAACCACACCCTCATATTCCCATTAGCTTTTAATGACGGTATTGGACTCAGCACCCTCCAAAACACTACGATTGATCTTTTTCTAGTTTTTTTTTGCCTTGTCACAATTATACCTCCAATTCATCATTTGCTATTCCCATAGAGGGTCATCCGTATATTCACATTGACGTTCGATTACGGTAAACGACTCAGCACCATTAAAAATCACCCGAATGTTCATTTCAATTGTTTTTTTTTTGCCTTCTGACAATGTTACCCCACTTCACCCCTTTTCTACTCCCTTAGAGCCACACCCGTGCATTCCCGATTGATATGGAAGACGGTATTGGATTCAGCAACCGAAAAAACACTAAGATTGATCATACTCTAGCTTTGTTTTGCCTTGTCACAATTATACCTCCAATTCATCATTTGCTATTCCCATAGAGGGTCATCCGTATATTCACATTGACGTTCGATCACGGTAAACGACTCAGCACCATTAAAAATCACCCGAATGTTCATTTCAATTGTTTTTTTTTTGCCTTCTGACAATTTTACCCCACTTTACCCCTTTTCTACTCCCTTAGAGCCACACCCGTGCATTCCCGATTGATATGGAAGACGGTATTGGATTCAGCAACCGAAAAAACACTAAGATTGATCATACTCTAGCTTTGTTTTGCCTTCTCACATTTATACTCCAATTCATCATTTGCTACTCCCATAGAGGATCATCCGTGTATCTCCATTGACTTTCGATAACGGTAAAAGACTCACCACCTTTAAAACCCCCCGAGTGATCATTTTCCATTGTTTTTTTGACTTCTGACAATTTTACCCCAATTTACCAATTTCCTACTCTCGTAGAGCAACAACCGAGCATCCCCGTTTAATATTGTAGGCGGTATTGGACTCAGCACCCTCCAGAACATTACCATTGATCATTTTCTAGTTTTTTTTTGCTTTCTCACAATTATACCCCAATTCATCATTTGCTACTCCCATAGATGGTCACCCGTGTATCCCCATTGACTTTCGATAACGGTAAAAGACTCACCAACTTTAAAACCCCCCGAGTGATCATTGTCCATTGTTTTTTTGCCTTCTGACAATTTTACCCCAATTCACCCCTTTCTACTCCCGTAGAGCCACACCCGTGCATCCCCTTATAATATTGAAGGCGGTATTCCACTCAGCACCCTCCAAAACAGTACGATTTATCATATTCTAGCTTTGTTTTGCCTTGTCACAAATATACTCCAATTCATCACTTGCTATTCCCGTAGAGGATCACCCGTGCATCTCCATTGACGTTCGATAACGGTACAAGACACAGCACACTCTAAAACCTCCCGAGTGATCATTTTATATTTTTTTTTGCCTTCTGACAACTTTACCCCAATTCACCCCTTTTCTACTCCTGTAGAGCCACATCCGTGCATTTCCGATTAATATGGAAGACTTGTATTGGGCTCAGCTACCTCCAAAACACTACGATTGATCATATTCTAGCTTTGTTTTGCCTTCTCATATTTATACTCCAATTCATCATTTGCTACTCCCATAGAGAATCACCCGTATATCCCTATGACGTTCGATAACGGTAAAAGACTCAGCACCATTAAAACCCGCCGACTGATCATTTTCTAGTTTTTTTTGCCATCTGTTATTTTGACCCCAATTCACTCCTTTACAACTCCTATAGAGCCCCACCTGTCCATTTCCGTTAAATTTGGTTCACTTCTATCCCAGTCAGCTTTCGATAGTTGTACACGTTTATGAAAACTAACAACCAGGACTTATGTGAGTTGAGTAAATAATTGGCCAGCTGAAATGAAGAAGGGACATTCTAATGTTTATGTTTTCACCGTGATTACACACACCCAGTGTCTTACAGTATAAACATTTGGCTAGTCAGACAGTCGCACCATAGTGGCAACACTGTTGGTTCTCGTATCGTTAGTGGCGTGGGAATAATATACACACCGGCTGCCATATTGTTATTAGACTGAACGAAAATATACACTGGCTGCCATATTGATGCCTAAATGAAATGCTGCCGTATTGATAGTATTTCAGTCAATTTTGTATTTTTAAGATTTTATGAAATTAAAGTACATGGAGTAGTATCATGTTTATTAGAAATAAATTATACACGACGAAAAACATATATACTTCACTCCTTCAAGTGGCTGCCATATGGTTGCAAAATGAAATGCTGCCATATTGATAGCGGGATGTATATATATATGCTGATACCTATTTCTTCACGGATGGAAAAATATGATGAACAGTTACTATCTGGAGTACATCCGTTCATTCTTCAGTGCATAAATTGCACTTCTACTGCAGTTTTTCTACTGGAACTCGCTCTTCTACTGTTGTTGGATTCACCTCGTCAATGCTGGATGAGATTCTAGCGAAACGTCGGAACTGCGAATTTATGTACTGCAGATGAATGAACGGATGTACTCCAGATAGTAACTATTCATCATATATATATAGTAACATTTTGGAATAGCAAGTAAGAAAGGCACTATGTATAATATAATATAAATATGTAAATAAATTCAAACCATAAAATAACCAATTATGAAAAAAGAGAAAAATGTAAACATAACCTAAATTGGCAAAATCGTAACATTTAATCATAAGTTTAGAACAATAACCACTATAAAAAAAAACAATATAATAGAAACAATTTAATGTGTAACAGTTTGAAAAGAACACTAAAACCACATAAATAAAAGTAAAAGCCTTTAAGTGTTAAGAAAGTGAAACCATTTTTGATTGCAAGGTTGACCAAGACAGGATGGCTAGCGTATTCAGTGAGGTGCGCGCGCATTGTGAACAGAACAGCTGATAATTTAAACTTAGTCCGGAGAAATAATATTTAAATGCAGTTACCTGCAAAGAAATTAAAATGTATTTATTAAGAACATGAAATATACCAAAGGCAGTGAATACAGCATCCGTAAAGCCGGTAACAACAATTAAAAAAAGGAAATAGTTTGTTTAGCCATTTTTAAATGCTTGGCTTAGCGTCGCTTCAGTTGTACACACCTACTCAAACAAGACAGACGTACTTCAGAATTGGCCAATAAAATTTAACGAATTTAAACTTAGTGAGGGAGTGTTAGTCTCGAATTCAATTAACAGTACAAAATACTTTCTAGAAAATTAATTGAAACTATTTATTTAAAAAGATTTTATTAAATATTTTGATAAAGGCCGAAAAGTGGAATCTACAACACTTAAGTATCTAGGCTAGATCCATTACTACACTTTGGAAATTTTGCAATCAGACATTTATAAAAGAAAAAGAAACCATTGAATTTATTATAAAATCAAACTATAAAAAAACATTTAAAGAATATTAAGAGACAATTCTACCTAGAAATAAATTAATTTGTAACATAGTTTATAACATTTATAGCTTAGATTTTTTTTGTTCTTGTACTTTAGAGTGCCAAATAAGATTTCATTATTAAAAATTTAAAACCTACCAGATAACCCGAGATTAAGAGAGCTTGTGCTAAACTAAAATTAAAATCAATTTAGACTAAATAAAATAAAAACTGTTGCTGACAAAAGAGAGATACAAGTTAGAGTAATAAGACTCATTATAATAGAGGACACCCATAGTAAATTTGTAAAACTTTAAAAAAGAAAAAATTGTAATTTATTAGTACACTTATAATTGTAGAACTCACAATTGCTAAGAAATGGTTTTAAATGATACATTAAACTTGTTATTAAAAAGAAAGTTCTAGAATATTTATTTATCTTAAAATAAATTAGAAAATTTACTAACCTACCTTGAACTAAATAATTAAGAAATTTTATTAAAGACAATTTTTTAATAAAAACATCATTCATAATAATATTACAATAAAAGAAATTTACAATATATATATATATATATATATATATATATATATATATATATATATATATATTATAGTATACCTAGTATACACCCTAGTATCCCAATAGAAGAAACCATAGAAATAATAAAAAACAAACTGATACACAATAACGAAAAAAGAAACATAATAGATGGTATCATTACGCTAACCAAACACATATGTAACCAAAATTACTTCCAATTTAACAATAAATATTATAAACAAACAACAGGACTCCCCATGGGTTCACCCATATCATCTGTCATGTCAGAAATATATTTACAACACTTTGAACAAATAATAATTAAACCTATAATAAATACACACAACATCTCACTATGGACAAGATATGTAGACGATATACTTGTAATATACCAACCTACCATTCACAACGAACACGTCATAATATTAAACAAACTAAATACATACAACGAAAACATACAATTCACCGTTGAAACAGAAACAAATAGAACAATCAACTTCCTCGACATTACTTTAAATATAAATGATAATAAAATAGAAACTACAGTATACAGGAAACCTACTTCCAACAACACCACAATACATTACAAATCTAACCACCCCTGGACACACAAAATTAACACTTACAGTAACATGATAAATAAAGCAATAAAATACACACAGGATAACGAACAAAAATTAAATGAAGAATTAGATAACATTACAAAAATAGCAATAGAAAATGGATACAACAAACACCTTATAAGAAATATATAGAATAAATTCACAAAAAAACCTAACCTCAACACAACACTACAACCGGAACACGAAAATAATAAAAATAAAAAAATCTACCTAAAATATAAATACACCAATAACAAAATAGAAAAAATAACAAATATATACAACAAAGAATACTACACTCCAACTTACAAACCAAACAACAAAATAATAAAATATCCTAATAACCACATAACAAATTCAGAAAAACATAACCTATCAGGAATTTACAAAATCACATGCAACAACTGTAACGCTTTTTACATAGGAAAAACAACCAGAACTTTTAAAATAAGATTTGAAGAACATTATAGAGCATTCAAAAACAAAAATTCTAAATTATCAAATGTTGCAGCACACCTAATATCCCATAAACACGAAATAACAAATTACGAAAATAACCTAACCATACTGGAAATAAATAACAACCCAATAAAACTAAACTCACTAGAAAAATACCACATTTATAAAAACCTACACAACAACTTAATGAATCTACGAACAACATATACAGAAGACATACTATACGAAAATATCATACACTCAGATCAAGAAAAAGTGCGCGTTACGTCAACGAACACCGGCTTCACGGACGTAGCATCCACAGCAGAGAAAAATCAGTGATTCGACAATGGTCAACGACCGAAAGGTGCCTCATCACTCAAGGTAAAATTATTGCACTTAATGGTGGATAAAATTACTCACAAAAGTAATATATTAACTTCATATATATATATATATATATATATATATATATATATATATATATATATATGTGTGTGTGTGTGTGTGTGTGTGTGTGTGTGTGTGTGCATTTATATAACTTTAAATAGTATAAGGAATATAAATAGAAATTAGAGAATTGTTATATATATTCTAGTCTTAAGCGTATCTTCTGATTCAAGCAAAACAAACCACAGTTATAACCAATAAATTAAGTTTTAATTATATTTAATAATCAGTTGAACGATTACAGCTACTAAGTTATTAAATTTACATCAAATTTAAATTGTCAAACTTATTCCTAAAACTAATTGTAATTATAAATTCAAACGACTTTAACCCACTAAAACTACAAAGCTACTGAATCTGAGATTATTGAAGTCAACTTCTAAATACGACAATAGTAATTGATCGAAGCGCTTTTGGCCAAAGCAACAGTAGAACAGGCTAGAAAAGGAAAAATTGACTGAAATAGTCACCAGTTAAATCCCAACCCCTAATTAAAGGGATATAAACCTATATAGCTATAATAAAATAATTTTATATAAAAGAAAACGTTTTGTAAATAGATCGTTGACCAATCTGCGTTTTTAATTGCGGTAAAGTAACAGAAGTGTTTCCTAACCTCTTGTAGTGGGGTGTAGCTGTCCAATAACTTACAACAGCTCAGCCCGAATCTACGTTGAATTTCAGAATTTATGGTGCACATACACCAACGCCCCGACATTTTTATTTCAAAATTTTAAAACATTTTATCTTTACAAGTTTATTTAGTGACCTAAGTTCCCATGTTTAAGATAGATAAATATGAAAATTCAATAAAAAATTATATTATCAACACTAAACTAAGAAAATCAATTGTACGCACATGATTTTCTTTATCTACCTTTGAACAATAACATCTGAACGTTTGGGCACAATAGGGGCTATTGTCGTCTATATGGGGATGTATGAAGCTTGGGGAATCTTAGTTAGGGTCACGGTAGGGACAGGTCTTTGAAGCAGGTATAATTCCTGCTGAGTCGTGTCCCGGATGTATACCTACTCTTTAGCGTGGTGTTTAATTGTCACATCCCCAAAATGGAGTACAAATAACTGAGAAAGAATATTTGAAACATAAGAAGAATTATTAAAGGGAGACGTTTACCCGTCTTTAACTGTAGAAAATGCTACAATAATCATGTGAAGAGAGGTTTTTTGAGCGGTATAGGCTAAGATGTACACCAGCGTCACAAATAACTCTTTAAACCCCTAACATTTTAAAAAGTAATAATTTTAAATATGCTCTGATAAATAATAAACTATTTTCATTTCTAACAACCAGCATTTTGACTTGTTTCACGATGGAGGCCTTACAGTAATAAATAATTCATTTTATCTCATTATTAGTACGCATATCTGATTAGACCAAAGTTGCAGTAGTAACACTTATTAAACGTATTGACACGAAGGAGAAAGGAAAATATACGTTTTTCTCAATTTGTAACATTTATAGGGTTTGATGAAATTAAAATACCCAAAATCTCCATAACAAATACATTGCAATGAAAAACAGATGAGTATGATTTGTGAACAAACAAATATTTGTCTATACTAAAGGTAATGTGTATACACTGCAATGAAAAACAGATGATTGTGTTTTGTAAACAAATATTTTAACAATATTAAAAGTTTTGTGTATACACTGCAATGAGAAACAGATGATTGTGTTTTGTAAACAAATATTTTAACAGTATCAAAGGTTTTGTGTATACACTGCAATGAGAAACAGATGATTGTGTTTTGTAAACAAATATTTTAACAGTATTAAAGGTTTTGTGAGTAGGTTATTGCACCTGACTAATCGGGATAATACGATCGGTCAAAAAAATCAAAGAACGCATTCACAAGAAGTATAGTTTATAAGGATATTTTGTTATCATAACTTGAATAAGTTATGGTCATAACATTAAAGGAAGTAAAGAACATAAATTTATAAAAAAGGATAACTGATAGAGTCACTGAAGTATTTATTTTGTTTACAAACAGAATTAAGTCTGCCAAGAATTGCAAATGTTTTATTATAAACTATCTTTATTAATGTCTCTACAGTTATTTAGTGCTTTGCATAATGTAAATGGTAAATGAATGTTTTATTATAAAATCGTTTGCAACGGTCATTTCGTGACTCTCTGTTTAATAGAAATATATTACTTTTATTGTTTTAACTTTACGAACAGTCATAATATATATTTTCGCGAATAGATTATGTAATCTTGGACTAAATGTAAATCACAGATTGACTCTGAATATCCACAAGTATATGAGAAGTAATTATAAACACGGCAATGTTGGCGTGACTCATGCAAACAAGAGCATTGCGTGACCTCTGCTCCACATTAAGTTTTGATTGCAATGGATGTTTATTTTAATAGCAAAGCCGATCAAGCACTTGTGTAAAGATTTTATAACTGAGAGTAAACAGAAGGAATATCTCAATCATAAGAACCCAACTCATGGCTTTGGAAAGCTTGAAGGTTGACATCAGAGGAAACGAAAAAGCAGATCGTTTGGCCAAGCATGGCTGCTCCAATGAGACGATCCTCCCTCTCTCATACCGCAGTGTCTTTCTGAGTATAAACAGCACTATCAGCGACTCCGTGAAACGGGACAGGAAACAAGCTGCTACAGGAAAGCAATGGGAAAAGATCATCCAATCAAGCATACCACTGGATCTTCCGAGAGGCGTAGCCGTGGCTTTGTTTATGATGACGACTCTACACGACTACCTTCAGAGACACCTGCATCACATGAAAGTGGTAGACACACCAATCGGGCACTCTGCTCCGACAACGAAAGGACTGCAGAGGATCTTACTACTTGTGACGGCCTGAAATATATCTTTCCCTAGGAGTCCAGGGAAGGGCTCGCTACATTATACTGGGAGGCACGGCGTCGGATGGCTGAGAGGCCAAGGACGGGCGTTGGCTGATGTAAGAATTAAGTAAGTAAGTTAAAACCGTCATATGTTGACACTGCTATCTTTACTTTTTTATCGTCATATTATGGCAGTATGATCCTTATGTCCCCGTAAATTCCTCGGGGGAATTCCATTTAATACAATAAGCATATTTTAGTCATACTATCCTTATGTTTATATAATCCCTAAGTACGACTCATATACGATTCATATAGCTCATATTATCATCATATTTCTTCAATATGATCCTCATACGTCCCAAAAATTGGTTCTTATAAATCACACGATCCTCATATTTCTTTTATACAAACCTCATGTTTCACATGCTCCTCATTCTTTAGGTATAATATCCTTACATTGTATATGGTTCAGCAATAGAATTATTACACCACATATTATTCTAGTAGTTTTTCTGTACAATCCTTACACGTCATCCCTATATTCAGGCTATAAGAAGGTCATTATACTTTATATGATCATTTAATAAATAATAAAATTCTTATATTTCATAGGTTCAAAATATTTCAGCAATGCTATTATTATATTTTATATGTTCCCTATTTTGTGGCAATAAAATCTTTCAGAATTTCAATACATCCGCTGAATCGATTTAAAATTATCAAACCCTATTTTGACAAGATTCATTTTAATGTTTTTTTGTACCTTCTTATAATTAAATAAAAAAAAACCTATACAATTATTACAATCATAACTCAACAAAAAACTATTTACAAAATACATATCTCGACTTCTGATTTCTGTGGCAATAGGTGTTTAGATTTTAATTTTGGTAGTGTGCCAAATCCACGGTCCATCCGTCAGTTAATTACAGCCCTCTTGTGAAACGAGAATAACGCCTCGTTTGGCATAATTAGACCTCTACAATTAATTGCCTATGTTTTGTCTTCACGGGCTGAAACGCTGTTAATTTACAAATGGATTTTCAATGAGAACAACCATTTCGACCACTTGTAATACGTATATAAAGCCACTGACTTTAGAAAAACCATTTAAAGTACACTGGTGACCCCTATATGTCTTATTTCATGTTACTAAATAAGTTCACACATTCGCCTTGTTTGGAGTTAGCGATATTACAAATTTGTATTGATACAACCCAACCAATCGATCGATGTCTCTATCTCTTTCGTCTATAACCTTTAACAAATATAAACCCAAGTGCCAATAGACAAACAATCGCGTCCAGCCCAAGTCAGTTGGAATAAACAAATGGAATATGTTACAACTAATTTGATCTTCAGGATACAAAAACACAGACTACTCTTATCCTCCCATAGGCTTCTGTTACAGTGTATACTGGGAAAGTCATATTTTGAGGTGGTTGTGTTGCGAGAACTAAACCCTAAATAGAGACTAAAGCCAGTTATTAAATTAAAAGTTTCAACAATGTTTGGTAGTCATAACAATGATAATGACTACCTTTATTGGATTAAAAAAGCTTCGAAGAGCTTCTTACACCGTTGGTTCCCAGTAAAATCTTTTCAAGAACCCCCTCGTAGGTCGCTGTATGGACAAGGACACCTCAAATCTTTAAACTTTAATTGTATATTACACACAAAATTATATGAGTTATGTTACTTATTAGTAAGTAATTTATGATTTACCAATCCAATTAGATGAAAACTGTTCTTAGATATGTAATATAATTTATTGCTACCACAAGGTTATTACAAGTACATTCAAGAAATGTTTTACTTTTATTTAAAATACTAAAAGTAAGACAGCAACCTGATAAAGTTTGTAGGTCCAGGCGAAATTCATTAAACTTATATATATATATATATATATATATATATATATATATATATATATATATATAATTATTTTGTTTAGAACAATGGGTTATTGAAGTAAAAATAAGTATTAAAATCCTATTTTAATTGCGATAAACGCAGAATAACTATTAATAAAAATATAACAGGAGTATTATTAGTTCAAACTTATTAAATAGTGCAGTTGCAATAACTCACAAGTTAACAATAATATCAGTGAGATTATTTGAACCTGTTCTTTTGAGGAATTGATTTCAGAAACGTTAGGTTCCATACCTGACACTTTTACTCTGAAATCATATTGCTATCAAACTAATCCTATATTTATTTTTCATGAAGCGCGTAGATAAGAATGCCTGTTTACATCGGTAGGTAGATAAGAATGCCTGTTTCCATCGATAGGTAGATAAGAATGCCTGTTTACATCGGTAGGTAAATAAGAATGCCTGTTTACATCGATAGGTAGATAAGAATGCCTGTTTACATCGGTAGGTAGATAAGAATGCCTGTTTACATCGGCAGGTAGGTAAGAATGCCTGTTTACATCGGTAGGTAGGTAAGAATGCCTGTTTACATCGGTAGGTAGGTAAGAACGCCTGTTTACATCGGTAGGTAGATACGAACGCCTGTTTACATCGGTAGGTAGATAAGAATGCCTGTTTACATCGGTAGGTAGGTAAGAATGCCTGTTTACATCGGTAGGTAGGTAAGAATGCCTGTTTACATCGATAGGTAGATACGAACGCCTGTTTACATCGGTAGGTAGATACGAATGCCTGTTTACATCGATAGGTAGATAAGAATGCCTGTTTACATCGGTAGGTAGATAAGAATGCCTGTTTACATCGATAGGTAGATAGGAACGCCTGTTTACATCGGTAGGTAGATACGAACGCCTGTTTACATCGGTAGGTAGATAAGAATGCCTGTTTACATCGGTAGGTAGATAAGAATTCCTGTTTACATCAGTAGGTAGATAGGAACGCCTGTTTACATCGGAAGGTAGATAAGAATGCCTGTTTACATCGGTAGGTAGAAAAAAATGGCTGTTTACATCGGTAGGTAGATAAGAATGCATGTTTACATCGGTAGGTAGAAAAGAATACCTGTTTACATCGAAAGGTAGATAAGAATGCCTGTTTACATCGATAGGTAGATAAGAATGCCTGTTTACATCGGTAGGTAGATAAGAATGCCTGTTTACATCGGTAGGTAGATAAGAATGCCTGTTTACATCGGTAGGTAGATAGGAACGCCTGTTTAAATCGGAAGGTAGATAAGAATGCCTGTTTACATCGATAGGTAGATAAGAATGCCTCTTTACATAGGTAGGCATATAAGAATGCCTCTTTACACCGGTAGATAGATAAGAATGCCTGTTTACATCGGTAGGTAGATAAGAATGCCTGTTTATCGGTAGGTAGATAAGAATGCCTGTTTACAATGGTTGGTAGATAAGAATGCCTGTTTACATCGGAAGGTAGATAGGAAAGCCTGTTTACATCGGTAGGTAGATAAGAATGCCTGTTTACATCGGTAGATAGATAAGAATGCCTGTTTACATCGGTAGTAGATAAGAATGCCTGTTTACATCGGTAGGTAGATAAGAATGGCTGTTTACATCTGTAGGTAGATAAGAATGCCTGTTTATCGGTAGGTAGATAAGAATGCCTGTTTATCGGTAGGTAGATAAGAATGCCTCTTTACATAGGTAGGCATATAAGAATGCCTCTTTACACCGGTAGATAGATAAGAATGCCTGTTTACATCGGTAGGTAGATAAGAATGCCTGTTTATCGGTAGGTAGATAAGAATGCCTGTTTACAATGGTTGGTAGATAAGAATGCCTGTTTACATCGGAAGGTAGATAGGAAAGCCTGTTTACATCGGTAGGTAGATAAGAATGCCTGTTTACATCGGTAGGTAGATAAGAATGGCTGTTTACATCTGTAGGTAGATAAGAATGCCTGTTTACATCGGTAAGTAGCTGGAAATAGTAGGAATACCTTCATTGCCTTATCACAGAATGTTTTGTAGTCTTTACGTACATTCAACCAAAATTCAATGGCTAGAATAATGTTCTCTACAACTGTTGGTCTACAAGATTGTTCTTTTTGTCTTTTTAAATACTCTAGATCTATTCCAAGGAAGCAGAACTGTTTCTAACTTCAGGGAAGCGGCAACTCTCGCTAGGATATTTGGCTCAGGAAAGTATTCCCTGAAAGTGGTCGATAAACTGTGAAGGTGCTCAATTATCCCTTTCTTTAATTGCTTCGTTCGGGTTTCATCAGAAGACCCAAAGACTCTTTTAAAGTGGGAAAGTTTGTAATAGAGCATTTATTGACCCTTTTTACCCATAAATGATTTTTTTTAACCATGACACTAACTTTGTCTTGAATTTCTAACTTATCAATATTATTACCTTGAACGAAATGGCAACTAATCAAGAAAGCTCAGAAAAGTGTTTAAGAAAATCAGAGAAATTGGTATTAAAATGGAAAATTTTGAACTCAATCTTCGGCTCAAAAACCTTTTAAATAAACTACCTCGAGAGAGCCATTTTACTTCGGTATGAATAAGAAACTGCACATACTCACTGCCTATCTCTGTGGCAAGCAAAGAAAACAATCTAAATCACAAAGGCCAAGTTTTAATTAATTTAATAATTTGGATTACTTTATTGTGGGTTTTCTGCCACCTTTCAGGAAAACTCTTGGCTACTAAAGCCACTCTTTCAATGCCACATTTCATGTTAGGAGACACGGTTTTGATTCGAGCTTGAAGACCTGTTTTGTACCCAACCAATGATTTTGCTCCATCTGTAGCAAACCCTCACAATTCCTTCAAAAATGTTATTTCTAGTAAGTTTCAGCCAAGTGTATTTGATTCGGATATGGCCACAGCGACGTGTAAAATAAAAATATTTTAATTTCAATGACATCTCACAGACTCCTAAGACATTCACCACAGACTACTGGAGGAACCACTAGCCTACACAAACAATATTCATTGAAAAAGGTAATATAGTCAAATATACACTTCAACAGTCCAATTATATTATATGTTAACCTTATGTGCTATACATAATGTATGTATAATAAAACATACAAGAGTAACAAGCGCTATTACGGGGGTCGAACCCATCGACAAATCCTTTATTCACTAGTAAACTTAGCTGCCTCAGTGAAATTGTCTATCTGCCGCCAAATAACGAACGAATGTTCAAGATTTCAAAAAAAACGTGTGAACTGAAAACAAAATTGTCAATATATTTTTTCGGTCATCGGCCTAAAGGTAAATAATGTTTTAAACACACTAAAATCAAATGTGCTTCAAAACGAAACTACGTTGCCAAGTCTTACAATCTGTAAAACTTAACCTGCACTAATTAAATTATAAACTAAGCACTTAAGGTATGAAATTAGTGTAATTGATTGTTCTTGCTTAAAGTTGTGATATTAATTTCTGCAATGAAAACTTTACATACGATAATTTACGTTGCTAATTTAATAGCAACGTGTAATGTAAGTTATATGAAAATAAGGGTAACTCAGGAAAGTTTCAAAGATGGGTTTCGTAACCGAACAACTCTGCTAGTTTAAACCAAATAAACTTCGTTACATCATTATTTTTAAATAAGCTTTTCCTTAATAAACGTAATAACCTTTTTACACATAAAATCTTCATATTTCTAAATTAACATTAAAAAGAATTGATTGAAAATACTACATATTTTAGTATTGCTGGTCTATAATAGCATTATAGTAGTTGGCATTATAGGATATCTCATTAGCATTTGCTGAAACGACATATCCACAAACCATATCTACTCAAACATAACATCAAACGTTTATATTCTTCACAATTAAAACAAAAATAACCAACAATACACAACCGAACAAAATGACAAATATAAATATTTCCGTCTACACCTAACACACACCCTCAACACCCAATTACATTATAACTCACCTACACTTGTTGATATTATAAAACCCAAAACTTTCTAAAAATACACCTAATACCTTTCTAATGATACCACCCCTCCTGACGTAATAATCAAAATAAGAAGTGATACTATAAAAACATGTAACATACTCGTGTACAAAGATATGTACAAGTTTTTTAAATTTAAAAGTCAAGTAAAGATGGAGTCAAATAAAATTTACAAATTGTTTTATTAAAACAGATTTGAATGCTTTTTTTAATATAAAGACCATAACAAAAACTCAACAAAACTGCGTACCTTAATATCCGGAGTTGTCTCGAATCTAAATAGTTAGTTTTTCCGTCCAGATTGATAAATCCACTTTATTTAGAAGCGTCGAGAAAGAAATCGCAAACGATCGGGTTTATAGAACGAAAGACAGATTCCACTGAAACGTCCCCAAGGTGCCATTTGTCTTCGTCCGCGGCGTTAAAAAAGCCAAACAAAAACTTTGTTTAGTTTATAAAGTGCGAAACGTTCTTTGCCGTTGTGGATGCAGTAAAAGTTGAAAACGGAGAGAAATAGTTGCGTCCAACTTTTACAAGGAGTGTGTTTTAAAGGAATACCAATTACGTTGCTCTTACATTTAATTGAAATTGGTTAGCGCAAGACTCAGTGGATCCTCTAGGGATGCTACTTCCAGGGAAGTACGAACGTGAACCATCCTCCACGCTAAACCTCTAATGATTTACCGCCTTTTCTGCAACCCCCTCCCAGGGGGTAATCCATCTTAAAATAACAGAACAATTTTAAAAATCTGAAATAGTGTTTAGTTATGTGGCTAAATCACTCCATTGACTATTTCCATAACCTAATTATATAAAATATAAACGCATAAATATAATATTGTTAAATAGTTAAAAAAAGATGGAATACCTACTATTAGCTCACACTCTCTCTATATATATATAATTATATATCTTGCTTGTATTTTTATTCATTAATAAAATATTCTCTATTGATTCACTCAAGTTCCAATTCCTTTTTTAAAACTTATAGTCACATTTAATGTTGTATATTTTTTTAAACATTTAATATTAATAGTTTTTTTTTCAAAAGGCAGTTCGTTATTAAATTTTTTCTATTAGTTCTTACTCTCATATATTTATTTGTCGTGTTCACATTTTCAAATGTGAATAAAATTAATTTTTTTACTTAAGTGAATGATACTTGATGTTATTGCAGGATTTTTTAAATGTTTATTCAATAATTGTATAGTTTTGGTAGCAAAAATAAAGAAAGAAAAATATGTAAATTATTAGAAAAACATATGGTAGTTCGAATTATACGAGGTTACACAATAAAGTCCGGAGGAGCCACCTTGTTTTGTTGTAGCAGTGCAAGGGCGTCTTTAATGATAAAAACAACACTGAATTTAAGTTAAACACTAAACGTTAATTAAAAGAAATAGTTCAAGTTTATGAGTGAAGTTAAGTCTACGCCACTTACCATTCCAAACTATACAGTGTAGATGAAGCGGTGATGCGGTGATCGTCCCAGGCCTAGGTTAAGTCCTGAAGTGATGAACCGTAGATTGCGCAAAGTGGCATAAACTAGAACTCATTTAAAATTAATGTAAAGTACAATCACTTCAATCGTCACAATAGAAAACCTTTAATTAACACTTGATAGTTGACGCACGAGGTTAAATAGTTAACTGTCTGCGGTATAATGAAATCCCACGCGGCTTACCTAATACAATGGCATTCGAACTTATAACGCGGTTAAATTGACTTATTAAAGTTTGACTGAGGTAATTTATAGTGAGAACGCATTTAAGACATTAACTGAACATAATCAATAAGCGGTGTATTATTATAACGCGGTTAGAACCCGATGTAACCGGCTAAAAGCACGTGCCTAGAAACTGGAGAGCCGCACTAGTAAACAGCCATATTGGAAGAGGAATGTAACTTTGACAAAGACGGAAATGCACAACAAAGAGTAACTAGATTGAAACTCGTAGATCTAGTTTAAACCATAGATGAATAGGCTCAATGCGTCTGGTAACTGGATCGCAAAACTATTTCTTTGCAGTAAAAGAAGTCTAGATTCTGGCCGGCAACGAATGTCTATTAGGCGGTGGAGATTGAACTGTGGTAAAGAACACCAGCTGTTTCTAGGTTATATCGAAAATAATGACAGATGTCAACAAACGTAGTTTAGGGAAAGTGAGGTTAACATTCTGTACTTAACAATAATAAATCTATTTAATAAATTTTAATACTTAATTTCGCTTTCTATTTTGTTGCTTTATACTGTGATTGTCATATGTATATACATAATTATATAAATTGTATTAATATAATAAAATCATATTTGAAATAAATTTTGCCTTTGACCTAAGTACAAACTGACTTTAATTTTACTTATATATTAATTGTTTTTATTGTTAAGTCTATTGACAAAAATTCAGGTAAAAGGCCTATAGTTAAACAATTTTTTATATCCTTTATTATAATATATAAACATGTTTATTTTTGTTATTACACAGTGTTACATTTTTATTATGTTATATTCACATTTTTATTGCAGTAATGAGGTTATTATTATTATTATTATTTTTGTATTGTAAGATAATCGGCTGTCAAGACCACCGCTGATTGGCCCGGTAGAGGTTGGGTGGGTGGACCTTCGATCTTCTATTAAGTAATAAGTTTATTTTTAACCTAATTGTAGTTTTACCACCTGGCTGGCTGTCATGTAGTCGCTTATTGGTGCAGAATAGGTTTGTCGCCTCTGTCCCCATTTCAAAACGAGGAAATAAAAATAAATAAATAAAATAAATAATAAAATATATAAGAATTTAATTATAATAATGATTTATTATCTTAGAACCCCTTGGAATACAGTTATTAAATCTTTACCTCTTGCTCTTGTTGGTTGAATGCAAACAGATAATGGGTCATTTATAAAAAAAATCTTAATTTCACAAAAACATTGGTAAGGTACGGAATAGTACTAATAAGACCTTTCTATGCCACAAAATACCTGTTTAATGTATCCCAGTACCATACCATGGCAGGTCAGGTTCTTCCTCTTCTGTAAAAGCTTCATCTAGCTTCCTCTTGACACTATTATAACGTAGTCTTGCTTTTGTCATAATGAGTGATAACATTCGCTTGCCTTTTCGCACTCTTTTTTGTTCATTTCACGAAACGCTGAAACTGTGTTCTAACTTACAGCCATTCCAAGCTGGAGACATTTCGAGGCACCAAGCGAAATTTCTATTCTCAAAACTCAAAATTGCATCATAAACACAAGCTCCATAGATTTTAGGCCTATAAAAACTGTTTTGCGAAAACGCAACCAAATTAGAGCATTTACGGATTCATTTGGATTCTGTGACTTTCCATTTAGACATTTCTTTAGTAGTGTAGGATCTGCATCTTTCATTTCAGCTTCGTTTTTCGAAGCATTGTAAAACTTTTCTCTTATGGAGTATAAACTCTCCAAGTAGGCATTTCTTCAAAAGCTACTTCAGGGTAGACTATGCCATTTTTAAATAGTTTTAAATACTCCGCGGCAGCTGCTCGTTTTATATCCTCACTTAAATGTTTCAGCTTATTTTGAAGCGGATTTTCAGTTTCAATTGAAGCTCTTCATATGTGGAGCGATTTGTGACCTTCGAAATGTTAAACTTTAGTTTTTATTAAACTCTCAATATACAATGATTTTTCCTCTTCACTAAGCTTCTTTCTTCCAAACTAATAAAAATAAAGAAGCTTGCCAACTAAACAGAGTCAAATGTACCTTTGATTGACAATAAATCGGATGCTATATTAATGATTGCCAGAGCCTTATCTGTACAGATACTCCACAGACTGTAGATCTATACTAAAAAGAAACCTCAAGAGTGCGCTATTTCAATTTGTTATAAGATGTATCATATTGCATACATAGTGGTTTGTCACATACTATTGGTATCAACTGCCAAATCGTTTCTGACGAAGGTAATGCGAATTCTGTTTACTCACTCTGAAGAATGTTTTAATTTGTTCAGAGTCAATGTCAAGTAAGAGTAAGATTTTGGCAGTATTTGTTTGTTCAGATGTTTGTTTCAGTTGATATTTCAGCTCAATATGTATCTCCTCTATTGATGTAGTTTTCAGTCAGACAGATTTTAAGTGCAGCCAAAGGTAGAAGTACGAGATACACTTTTTATATGGAGTAACGCAACTTTACAGACAATGTATTTCTCATTTTCTTATAAAATATGAATTAAATGATCAGTCCCAGTTATTTCTTATTCATTCAAAATTTGGTGGTATTCGTAATTTCAAAATATCCGGATGTTTGAAGTATTGTTCAAAAATTACAACTGTATCCAAGGAAATCCATATTGTACTAACGATTTAGCCTTTTCTCTTGTTTTACTTCAAGTAGTTTCTTCTTATTTTATTACCAGTAAATTTAACTCATCTTTAAATCCAGCTTGAATTGAGAGTAAGTCTTTTCCCTTGTAGACAAAGGTTTTTGTTAGCTGAGATTTTATTTGAAAGATCACTTAAAACTCCATTATTATATAATGTTGAACCATAGTCAATAACAGGTGAGATCTCAACAGGTGAGATCCCGACAATAACGTCTAGAGAGAAGTGTGATCATGTATATTTGAAAATATTTGTTTGATATAACGACAAAACTGTCTATATGCAATAAAACGCGTTGATTCACTTGACGTCAGTTTTATCTTATCTTTAAATAACGGGGATCATTGTTAATAAACTTTGTCCATGTTCGCAGGAAATATTAAAAAGCACCGAAACGAACAATGTAAAAGTATATCTGCGGTCGCATTTTAACAGTGCATTGCGTCTTGTTTTATGAGAATATGATGGGAGTAGGGACAAATCCTAATGTTCAATACTATTGTGCTTTATAGTTTGTATACAATACTAACCAATAGCAATATACAATAGAAACTTACTGTATATTATTACAGTATCGTAACATTGCATGCAGTAGAACCTACGTTTGTGTTATAAATATGTATACTAAAGGCATAAATAAAAAAAAATATAGGCT
>JBAIZL010000001.1:72801270-72996270 GCA_036971475.1 Prosapia bicincta
ACGGCCACAAATTCCGAAACGTGACACACATTTTGGGCACTAAACAAAATTAAAGGACAAATAAATGTAGCCGGGCTTCGTGTATCTATTGAAGGAGTGGTCATTATTCTGATCTAAAAAAGTTATAAATAAACGTTAACAGCGCTGGCCCAAACACAAAAATAAATTGATGAATTTGTTTGTTTTTTTTAAATTAAGAGTGAGATATTACAAGTTGTAAATTAGAGTTTGTACTAGCAAAACTCACTGATGATGACTTTGCCATTGAGGAAATAAATGACTAATTTGTAAGTCTAGTGTATGTATTTTATCTGTTTTTATTTGCTAATGTTTAAAGTAAACTAGACTTTAGGCTTGCAAGATAATTATTCATTGTACACGGGTTACACAATTTCGTTCCTTTTGATATTTAAAAAAGAGTTTTGGCTTTTTAACAAGTCGTAATTGATAGGAAGAATAGAATTTCAATAGAAATAATAATGCGTAAATACATATTCTACAGGTAACTGTAAGAATAAATTTACGGTTTGTAAAAATGATAACTGGAAATTTTAGATTTAATTATAAGTAATAAAGATTTTGTAATTCCCAGTTAAAAATAGCATTAGAGAGTAACCGGAATTAAATAGCTGTAGTGATATCATAAATTAAGAAAAAAATGTAAATAATTCCTAAATATAATTGTTTAATTTTAGTTAAAAGTAAACATTTGTGAATGCTAGAAACTTTTATCACATTTTCTGGATGGTAAATATCTTATAACGATTTCAACATAATCGTAAACTTATAAATTGTACAAAATGTATGCTACTTTTCGACTGCTAAGTATAAATCTAACAGTATCTGGAAATCTGCCGGGCAAATACCTTCAAAATTTACGTTTGAATCTCATTTTTCCCTATATATTGCTTGTAACCCTGACCGATGAAAGAATGTCCGAGTGTCGACAGTTTATGTTATCATATCAGATAGACATGTGTAAATAAACGTTAGCCGTAGTAGTTCCAAGATAAAGGGCGGACGAGACACAGCAGTTTCTGCATATCATGTCTTATCGCTTACATATAAATGTACATCTGCAAAACTATCTATTAACGGTGATCACCGGTAACAGAAGTGTTTTTGTAAGTGATAGCGGCTAGAAATTGTTGTTAATCACCGATCCAATCGCGAGTACAAGTTCTCAGTGTTTAGTTTTGGATCCAACCGTTTTTTACAATCGCTTACATTTGTGACTTGAAAGCAAATAACTCAGGGCAGTAGGGTTTGCCCTTCAAAACCTCAAAAATCTTGAAAGTATTGAGCCTCAAATAATATCGTATTAGCAGCTTTGTCCGAAGTAAAATAATGTACTTTTCTTCTCACTATAAATAAAGAGAAGTAGTCATTTATTTATCCTGTGACATTTGACCATGACAATTCTCTCCCATTGTCAAAATAGTGATATAAAAATTCAAATATTATTTACTTCTATATTCGTGTTGAACCGCTACTTTATTTGTTTATTTATATATTTAGTGTATAAAGATATATAAAATTAGGTATTAATTTATTAAATTAAATGTTTTAGACTAAACGTGTATATACTGGATTTTAGTGACCATATGTGTGTACATGTGTATATATATATTTTTACATAATGTTAAAATATTGTAAAAATATACGATAACTCAATATTGAATATTGTAACATACTAACCCTCTATTTTACATTAGTAATACATATGTAAACTTATCCCTACTTCCATTTTATGCTTTAATAAATCAAGACGTTTGTACGGTTTGAGATGACAAAGGAACACATTTCCCTAAACTGTCTTCCTCATTTATGGAAAAATATGTTCCACTATAGAAATTATTTATATATCAGTAGTAGTAATGGGTATACTTTATCCCCCCAATGAGAGAGCAGTATTTCTTACCCCCACTCCTTCCTAAGCCCCGCCCCTTTTGTTTGATAGGTCGATGTTGATGAAGATGGCGTCGACGCCCCGCCCCTGGTGCTGGTGGAGGAGCGGAAGGGCCTTCTTGTTCTGGTGATGACGTTTGGAAAAAATATAATTCTTGGTTGGGGAATGGAACCTAGGACGTTTGGTTTGCTGGCGTGTGACGCTAGCGACTGAGCTACGAGTCGTTCAGTTGTGTGTTACTGTATGATGGGGGTACAAGTAGGTCTTGGTTGGAAATTTCGGTTAAATAAGAGTAATACGTGTATTTTAATAAATATGAATTTATTGTCTCAAAAAAATAAAAATATATTGACAAGGACAAATGCGTAATTTAAATACAATATATATATATAAATATAACAATAATTTTAAGTCTGAATTTAGAGGGAAGACTTCATTAACGAATACTATGATAATTTAAACAATTATTCCAGGTTCAGAAATAGTCGGTAGCGTCTGTCAGCAGGTTTCCTGCATATGGGACACCTCTGCACCCTTTCCGCACACTGGTTGCAATACACGTGACCGCAGGGTATGATGGCAGTGCATGGTGGTCTTTCTAAGCAGACAGTACAGTCTGCTATACGGTAGCCGCGGTCTCCGTCGTTCTGCTCTTCTGATGTTCTCTGTTTCAACATACAAAACAAAGAAGATAATTTATATTATTGTAAATGAATAGCATAAATATCAGTTTTTACAAATTGTAACACTTACGGCTACGAATGAAGGGATTCGATCGGCCATTATAGCCTCCGCTTCAGCGACAGCCACTCTTCTTCGGCCCTCTTCAAGAAGTTTGTCCAGATCGCTCATCATGATCCTCCATACGCCGACTGCGTAGAAGTTTTGTTCATATCCGTCTCTTTGAAACGCTGTCTCTAAGTCTGATACTAGCCTTTTTAGTATCTGCAGTGCATCAGCCGATACGTTACGAGCTGCAGTTGCACGTGCATTTCCCACAGCCGTCTAAGAAAATTAGAAATGAAATTCATTTATAATCCTTTGATAGTACAGCTATTATCATCGTACAATAAAACTTACTGAATATTGAGGAGGATATCTTGTCCTACTTCCTAAGCAAAGGAAACAGTCAATACGAGAATGCTCGTGTCCTTGTATGTGTTGCAATTCCTCCTCTAGTTCACCCGAATGAGACGCTCGATCTCTGAGTCTATTTACAACGTGATTTAATAATGCAGCCTATAAAATACAATTTATTTTAGTAATGAAAAATAAGAAGATAACAGTAAAAATTCATTAAGAATACAATAATCACCGGTGTTGGGTGGTCGGTGTTGCTACGATCAGCCAAAGGTCCTCTGGTTCTAGACGGGGTGTTTGTTCCCTGAAAGAAAAACGCTTATTAGATGAAACTGTTAATAATCTAAATTGTTTGGAAACAGTAAAGGCAGTTCATTAATAATCACCGATGTTGGGTGGGCGGTGTTGCTACGATCAGGTACTCTAGGAGGAGTCGTAATGTGTGTTTCCTGAAAGGAAAAAAGCTTATTAGATATGAAAATGAAACTGTTAATAATCTAAATTGTTTATAATTACCTGTGACGTAGTCTCCCTGCTCTGATCAACCATCGATTGGCGTCTATGGTACGGTGTCCATGCAGCCCTTCGTAATATTGATGGGCTACGTCTGTTACGATCGATTTCGTTAGTATGATTGTCTAATTCTTCCCAAATGCCCGTTTCATCGTAGCTAGAATCATCGTTGTTTGTTGTGTCATTAGACTGAAAATCAATGAAAAATTGCAATAACGAAACATAAAAACTTTAACAAAAAAAAAACACGCTATTTCATACTCACCTCTGATTGATTTCGTCTATCGGTCATAGTGTTTCTGAAATAAATCGATAGTTTCTGAAATATATCGATAATTAAGTATTTGTTTAAAAGAGTATTCGTTAATCAAGTCAGCTCCCCCCGTGGGATGAACTCTAATAGTTCGTCCCAGTGAAAACATCGTATTTCCATTATCACCATGTCTTACCGAAATTTCTCCAACTCCGGAAGAATCTTTCACTATAGCAGTATCGTTTCGGAAAAAAGTAGTCTTTTTTATATCGTCATCAAAGTCAACTTGAACAGATTAACGGTTGTTACGAGCACAGGTAATACCGTATTCTTTATTCAACGCCAACGACTTTAAAGGCACCAAAATTCGCTCGTAAACCGGAACCGCTCAAGCCAGCTCCCCGTGGGACGAACTCTAATAGTTCGTCCCAGTGAAAACAGCTCCAGCCACGCTGTGATCAGTGGTGACCACTCCATTAAAATATGTCACCCCCTTGAAAATAAATAAGATTTACGGCCGTATTTCCATTATCACCGTCTTACCGACATGACGTGTAATGACAAATTTGCATTTCTCCAACTCCGGAAGATCGGAATCTTGCACTATAGCGGTATACCGTTTCGGAAAAAAAGTAGTCTTTTTTATATCGTCGTCATCAAAGTCAACCTGAATAGACGAGCCATGAACGGTTGTTACGAGTTTCGCACAGATAATGCCGTATTCTTTATTCAACGCCAACGACTTTAACGACACCAAAATTCGCTCGTAAACCGGAACCGCATTGAACCGGTTAACTGTCGAATTTTCGGAGAGCTGACTTGCAGTATTCATAATTAAGATAAAACACTCACAACGCACCTAACTGCAAAGCGCTGAAGACTGATGCTCTCTGTATGTTGGTACCGGCTTATATACTGTGCAACTCCCCACGCGTCCTAGTTGCCCAAAGCGGCTGTGTCACGCAACAGAAAGTTTAGAAATCATTGACCTTTTCCCACACTCGAGGTTGTGCCGTGTGAAATCGTTGAACTTTCACTCCCACTCGCGGCCGTGCAGTGAAAGGATTAGAAATCGCTGACCTACTTTCACTCCTACTCGCGGCCGTGCAGTAATTAGAAATCGCTGGCCTATGTCTCCCACTCTAAACAGGTTGCTATATAAACCCGTATATTACAGGTAGGACAGTATACTCCGGTCTCATTCAGACTGCAAAGAGGTAAGTGTGATTGTTATTCTATCTCTGTTTCTAATAAACAGTTAGCTATATAACAGTTAGCACAGTATACTCGGGTCTCATTCTGACTGCAAAGAGGTAAGTGTGATTGTTATCCTATCTCTGTTTCTAATTTGACTTCTTAAAATAAAACCTATATTATGGCCGTGTATATTTTTTCTAATGTGCAAACCTATGTAAAGAAATTCCGTTTATACGGGAATAAAATTGTTTTTAAATTCAATACACCCCCTGAAGGTGTAGGAGAGATTGAATGGGTTAGACAGGGACTTCAAGAGTTGGTTGAATCTGTGACTAGGGGTACAACAGACGAAGATCGACTTGGGTTTACTATGACTAGCATAAACTTTAAGAATCGTACACCTGGGTACGTAGCCTTCAGGCCTGCTTCGGAATTAACGTCAGACATTCTTTGGGACGTTTTTGGTGGAATAATCCAGAGTAACGCTGAGGGATTTATGTCAGGTGATACCTTCCAGGTATCGTGTACCAAGGTTAGAGTACCTGTAGGGCGGGGTCGAAGTAGGCGTGGGATTTACAATAACTTTGGCGAAGAGTGTCACAGCAGAACGGGAATCGTTGTAATTAAAAATAAAGATGCTTTGTGCTTGCCTTGTGCTCTTGTGGTTGGCATTGCTCGGGCGCAAAATGATAAAGAATATAAAGCTATAATACAGAACAAAGGTAAACGTCAGACCGTTAGGGCACAGCAACTAATGGCTGACGCTAATGTAGAAATTACCGAGTCAGGTGCGGGTGTGAATGAGTTACAAGCGTTTCAAAATCATTTAACTGAATATAAAATCACGGTGTACAGTTACGGTAGTAGAGGTAGGCATGTGTTTTTTGAAGGTAATGTGAACAATCCCAAGTATAAAATAAATTTGCTATTTCACAAGTCCCATTTTAATGTGATTACCAGTTTAACTAGCGCGTTTGCGTGTCATTTCTACTGTGAAGCATGTCGGACACCGTACAACACTTTAGGTAAACACAAATGTTCAGCTACCTGTTATTCATGTAAACGGACTCCACCGTGTGTGCTAGACGACAACGGTGGTATTCAATGCGGTGACTGTAACCGTCAATTTATGAACCAGCAATGTTACAACACACATTCCGTAAGCGTTTGCAAGTATATTAGAAAATGTCTAATGTGTGAGAAGGTAATATTTACTACAGACCGTAAAAGCACACATCAGTGTGGAGAGGTTTATTGTAAAATGTGCTTAGAGTACAAGCCGGCTAACCATCGGTGTTACATGAAAATCAATACACAAAAGCCTCCAGTTAAAGATTTCATGTTTCTATTTTTCGACCTGGAAACGCGTCAAGACGAAGTCCTTGATAGCACTCACGTGCACAGGGTAAACTTATGCATTTCTCAACAGTACTGTTGGAAATGCGTAAATGGCGAACGTTGCCGTAATTGTACGCCACGAACTCGTGTTTTTAAAGAGAGTCCAGTTGAAGGGTTCATGGCCTACATAATGGATGCGCGTAAAACGTTTAAAAAGGTGTGCGTTATCGCTCATAATGGACAGGCATTTGATTTCCAATTCCTTTTGAAATACGTTCTGGAAGAAACTCAGTTTACACCTGAATTGATAATGCGTGGAACTAGGATTATAAAGATGGAGATCGATAACATAAAGTTTATTGATTCTCTAAACTATATGCCAATGGCATTGTCTAAACTCCCTGAAGCGTTCGACCTACCTCCCGAAAAAAAGAAGGGTTACTTTCCCCACCTTTTCAACACAGTGGCCAATGAAAATTATGTAGGTCCTATTCCAGCAAAGGAATACTACTGTCCTGACTCAATGTTCGAAAAGAACAATACAAAATTCTTACAGTGGTACGATGAACAGGTCTCCAACGGTTATGTATTCAATTTTCAAAGGGAAATATTCGAATATTGCCTCTCTGATGTTGATATATTAGCTCAAGCCTGTATAAAGTTTCGTGCTTCGTTCTTGCAGGAATGCAATGTAGATCCGTTTCTCGAGGCCGTCACTATTGCTAGCGCGTGTAGCCTAGCGTTCAGAAGAAATTTTCTCAAGCCAAACACAATAGGCATACTGCCCAAGAATGGATACAGACTCGTCGATAAGCAGTCCACCATTGCTCTACAGTGGCTCGCATGGATCGAAGACCAGAAAGGCTATCGACTGGAGCATGCTGGTAGAGGTCGTGAAATTAAAGTAGATGGTATAAAGGTTGACGGACTATGTGACCAAACGAAGACCGTATATGAATTTCACGGCTGTTACTGGCACGGATGTCCAAACTGTTACACATTTGGGCGTGATTCACCTCTAATCGACGACCCGTCAGACACTCATAGTGCTCGACTGACCAGGACTAAAGCTAAGACGGCTAAGTTGTCCCGTCATTATAATGTTGTCGAGTTGTGGGAGTGTGAATTTTATAGGATGAAAAAAATAAACAAAAGGATGGCATACCTTGATTCCCACCCTCTAATACATCTCACACCACTAAACCCTCGAGATGCGTTTTTCGGCGGTCGTACGGGGAATGTAAAATCGTACCATATGTGTCAGGAGAACGAGAAGATTCGGTACATTGATGTTTGTTCCTTGTACCCCTGGGTGTGTAAGTACCGAGAATATCCGATAGGACATCCGCAAATACACGTCGGCAATAATGAGTGTAGAGCCGCAGGAATGTCTGCTGACGGCCTCCTGAAATGTACAGTCCTACCTCCTCGGGATTTGTATCATCCAGTGCTGCCGGTCAGGATGAACGATAAATTGATGTTCATCCTATGCCGTACATGTGGTGAGAACCTTATACCTGGAGACTGTACTCACTCTCTTGACGAACGGACGTTGACAGGAACATGGACTATGGACGAGATACGCAAAGCTGTGCAGAAAGGTTACGTGATATTGGAAATGTATGAGCTCTGGCAATACGAAATGGCTTCATTTGACAAAGGGAACGGACTGTTTACCGACTATATTAATAAATTTTTAAAAATAAAGCAGGAGGCTTCAGGTTACCCAGAGTGGTGTCGTACTGAACAAGACAAAATAGACTATGTCCAAAGCTATTTCGACAACGAGGGGGTTAGACTTGACCCGATGAAAATTGAAAAAAATCCTGGTGCCAGGTCGTTGGCTAAATTAATGTTAAACTCCTTTTGGGGTAAGTTTGGACAACGTGAAAACCAGCCAAAGACTACAATAGTAAGAGAGCCGAATGAACTGTTCAACTTGTTAACGTCACCGTCAATTGATGTAAACAATATACAAGAGGTTAACGAGGACGTTGTCGTAGTGAACTGGTGCTACACCGACAACACCTGTGATGTACTACCAACAGTAAATGTCGTTCTCGCTGCATTTACTACAGCCCATGCTCGTCTTAAGCTCTATGAGTATTTGGACGTGTTGGGATCACAGGTCCTCTATTACGACACAGATAGTGTAATTTATCTCCACAAAGACGGTACGCACGATGTATCGACAGGAGACTACTTGGGACAGATGACAGACGAACTGGCAGACTATGGTCCTTCTGCATATATAACAGAATTTGTTTCGGGAGGTCCGAAAACGTACGGTTACAAGGTAATGTGTCCGGAAAATGACAAAACCGTTACAGTTTGCAAAATTAAAGGACTGACTTTAAATCTCCGCACCTCGGGTTATTTGAATTTCGATTCTTTAAAGAAATTAGTATTGAATGAACAAACAGAGGAGGATAGCATAATGGTCACTGAGCCGCGTATACGTCGCAGAAAGGATCATGATGTTATTACTGTGTGTGAAACAAAAATGTTCAGAACCACAGGTGCGAAAAGAAAACGTAACGGGGGTTTTGATACGCTACCTTATGGGTACTGTAAGGTTCCACGCCTAGAATGATTCCCATCATTCTGAACGGTGTTGTGAAATCAAGTCGTTCCATTTTAGTTTTTGTATGACCTATGCTGTGTGGAGATCCTAGGTTGAATGAATGGGCCCTCTGTCACGGTCTAAACGCCTATAAGGCTGTGTGAATAGCTAAGTGTTGTAGCAACAAAAGAACATAGCTTCTGTTGTGGCAATGTCAGACAGATTGTGTTTTTGTATTGAATAAAATACCTTTTTACAAAAGGTATAAAATATTTGTTGCACGAGTGTGTGTGTGTGTGTGAAACCTAGGTTGAATGGTCCTCTGTCTCGACTTAATCGTCTATAAGACTGAATGTGTGTGTGGATGGGATTTAAAGTAAAATTGAACGACAAAAACTGACCGCCAGGGAGGATAGGCCTTGGAATGCTTCCCGGGTACGCTTCCAAAAACAAGAACGACTGTACCTCCTGGGTGTTGATGGAAACCTAGTCAGTTGGTTTAAAAGTACCAAAAGTAAAATCAGGGTGGTCAGTTTTGAAATGAACGTTAGACGTGCTATTGCTAACGAGCTTCATAAGCCGGCTCGTAGAAACTTTAAAACACGTAGTGTTACTTTGAAAGGTGTAAACGATCTTTATCAAGCTGATTTAGTTGAGATGATTCCCTATGCAAAGGAAAACAAAGGCTATAAGTATATATTGACTATGATTAACTGTTTATCAAAATTTGCGTTTGCGGTGCCGATAAAATCTAAAACCGGTTCCGAAGTAGCTTCAGCATTAAAGCCTATACTAGAGAAACACAGTATGAAGCATTTTCAGACCGATCAGGGTAAAGAATGGTTTAACAAATCTGTTCAAAACTTATTGAAAACCTATAAAATTAATCACTATCACACTTACACCGAGAAAAAAGCTTCCATCGTAGAAAGGTTAAACAGAACTTTGAAAAGTAAAATGTGGTTAGAATTTACGGCTCGCGGTAGTCATAAATGGACTGATTTTTTAGATGATATTGTGAAGTCATACAACAAAACCGTACACAGTACTATTGGTATGAAACCGTGTCAGGTGAGAAAAAAACATGAAGCAATGCTGTTGGCTAGAATAAACGAGAAAGTAAATAGTCGTACTATACCTCAATCGCGATCATTCCAGGTAGACGATAGAGTTAGAATATCCAAATACAAAAAAGTTTTTTCGAAAGGATTTTATCCAAACTGGACGCAAGAAGTATTTACCGTGTTCGCTGTTGTACCGTCCACACCTAAAACCTACATTTTACAAGATTCGAGAGGTGAAATATTAAAAGGTGGGTTTTATGCTGAAGAATTAAGTCGAACAAATGTTGGCGACGTTTATTTGGTGGAAAAAGTTTTGCGCCGGAAAGGAGATAAGGTTCTTGTGAAATGGCAAGGTTTCGATAAAACCCACAACTCGTGGGTAGATAAAAATAAACTTATACTGTGAAACATTGTACCACATCCGGCAAGCCGCCCATGCGCATCCGGCCATGTGCAAGCGCTGACGTCAATGGAAAAGTACTGGTCACGATTGCTTTGTCCCAACTGACCTTGTCCGCATCCGACCCCGAGCATGAGATTGGAAAAGTACTAGCTGCAGAGACAATGTGTCACAATTGCTTTATACTGCAATAGAATATATGTTTCGAAAATAAATATTAAGTCTTTCGCACAATTGATTCATTCTGGTTACGTCTTTCGAGATGCGTGTAGTGATTGCTCCATATACGATGCAGCTACATAATTTCGACGCTTATGTAGGTGAAAAGGAGAAACGAATTCGTCACAGTCCCCTATTGCCCAACACTATTAGAGCAATTGTGTGTGGTCCTTCAAATTGCGGCAAAACAAATGTAATTTTCAATCTTTTGTTCGAGGCAAACGGACTGAAGTTCGCCAACATTTATATTTTTTCAAAATCACTTCACCAACCGAAATATAAGTTTCTGTCTAAGGTGATGGAAGAATCGGGTATCGGTTATTTTCCGTACAGTGATAACGACAACATCATAAATCCACATGAAGCGGAACCGAATTCCATTATGATTTTTGACGATATACAGTGTGAAAAACATGATAACATACGTAATTACTTCAGTATGGGAAGACATAGCTCAATTGACTCTTTTTATCTCGGTCAAACGTACAGTAGGATTCCCAAACATTTAATCCGAGACAATACCAACCTGATTGTTGTATTTAAACAGGACGATATGAATTTAAGACACATTCATTCGGATCACGTAGGCACGGACGTGTCGTTTAACACTTTCAAAAAGCTCTGTGCAACAGCCTGGAAAGACAAATTCGGTTTTATAGTAATAGATAAAGACAGCGATATAGATCAGGGTCGATACAGAATTGGGTTCGATTCCTTCGTAAAAGATTTATAATGCGTATATACACTTATAATGATATTTCGCCATATGCTAATAGCGGCACTACCAAAACACCAAAATCAAATTTGTGTTGTTTCTATTATCCCGATAAGAAGAGGTTTTGCGGGAACTACTGTAGCCGGACGAATAGACATGGACATGTATTTAATAGACGCTGCTGGAGACATAAGCGGTTCGGGTCGTACAGCAAGAGTTTGCCGCCTATAATTCTGTTAATGATCACATCCGCAAATAGAATTTATAATCGAGACATTTGGATTAGGTTCATGCACGAATGTGATAAAGGAGGTGTACCATTTGAATTGATATTATACAATGAACACATGTTGAAAGGAACTGTTCGGCATCCGCAAAACTTGGTATCCAGATTCCGGCCGTTTCCTGATTTTTTCAATCGGACACTGACTCCCAGTCACGGAGGCATAGAGTACACGCAAGTATACCTCGACATGTTACAGTACAGCTGTTCATTGCCGTACGCGTCCCGTTGTGTAGTAATCACGGAAAGGACAATTCCCATAGTCGGTCCTATAAAGGCGTACAAGCTTATCAGCAGTGTAAAGTGTTGTGTAGACATTAGCTACAATGTGAAATACGGTCCTAGACCTTCGTCGCTACCTTTACGCAGTAGAGGTAAATTTTACGAGGCTGTAAATAATAAGGCACAAGGTGTGTTTACAACCGAATTTCTAAAGGCCGCCCTGCCGACGGTGCCTAATCAGTGTCATCATTTCGGCTTGTCTTTTGACGGATCAAAATATACTGTTGTCGATCGTAGGCAACTTCAAATGTGGTGCACATACACGGGGGCAAATACTGATGAGTTTCTGCTTTTGAATAGTTATCTTCTCGAAAACTCTATACCGACGCTAAAACGGTACATGCAAGATATGCCTAGAGATGATAATCTAATAGTAGCCGAAATACCGCAATGGCGTGAAAATATAAAACGTACCTTTGTCTTTAGAAGCGCCGAGAAGGTGGAAAGTATACCATATTTTGACAACAACATGTACAGATACTGCCGAGGTTTATCTTGGAACAATTCGAAATTGATGAAAGCGTCCGCATCACAGGTTGTACAGTACCTATTGCGTGAAAAGCGTTACGCTGTGTTTTTTCGATCTTTGGAACTGTCTTAAAAGCTATTTGATAGTCGAATTACTGTTCATTTCGCAATATGACACCAAAGGAGGAGCAAGTTATCTCTGAGATCGCCCGTTTGAGGGAGAACATCAAGAGAAAGTATCTGCAGATAAAATTCGGCGATGCAGATGCTGAACGGATTTTGACTAAACAATATAGCCCTATCATTAAGGAAATTTCGAAAATTCGTCGTCCACAGCCGAAAATGGAAATTAAAAAAGAAGAAGAAATGGATGTAGACATGGAGGATGATGCTTCACAAACTCATGTTCCGAAATTCATCGATACCGAAGTAATAGCTGAATCAACAGATGAGCCTGGACCTTCAGTTACACCGATGCGCCAAAGTAGTGTTGTTAAAGAGCTACTATCAACACCGGCGGGCCAGGAAGATAGTGTTCGTTATGTCCATACAATGTTCAAACATCGTCTACCGCGGACCTACGTGTTGAGAATGATTAAAGACAATAGGAATACAATTGATAACACATACGGTCCTCGAATAACAGGAGACGGTACTGTTATGATAGGCGATAAGTATATAAGGTTTGACGACGAAAACGGTGACATCATCATCGACGCGGACACTTACAAGGGAACCGAAGGGCTCTATGAATTGATATTTATGCGCAAACCCGATGAAACATTATACACAAAGGCCGACCTGAACACCTATAAACAAATCTGTGAACAAACCAGTGCTCATAGGAAAGGTTATAATCATCTATTAGCCATAAACCGTGCTAGTAATTCCGCCAAGTACAAGGCAATTATATCGAGATTATTTCCGCCGACCGGTTTGCATAGCGGTAAAGGTTATGCCTATTGGGACAACCCTAACGAACTCTGTGATAGGTTACGACTCCTTTTGTCATCTCAAGAGGTAGGTCATACAGGTCATGAGAACGAAATTGCCTCCATTATAGAAGAGCTGAGGGAAGCGGGTTTTATAAAAGGCAGTGGAAATAGAAAAATTAGGACATTAATAAGATGAGCGTCGATAAGTTTGGTCGTTTTTCGGACCAGATTAACGCTCCGCACCCCCATCATCATCAGCACGGGATAGGTCTGACTCCCGATGGTAATCATTATGACGCGATAGGTAAGTTATTGCGCAATGTTGGTGATCCTATTGAGGACAGCGATGCCGTCAATGCGGGTACGATAGCGAAAAAATGTTTAGGTTTCGACGAGGATAGGAAAAAATACTACACCAAAGGCTTTTCTGTAGGCGGTCTAGGCCAACCCGTTGAGGACGGCGATGCAGTGTCCAAAACGTATCTCGAACAAAACTGTTTGACTCGAATAAAGAATAGATATCATACAAAAGGCTTGCCTTTGGGAGGTCTCGGAGAGCCGAAAGAAAAAGATGATGCCGTAACGAGAGCCTACTTGGAATCGTTGGTTCCTATTAAACTAGCCGATTGTTTTTCCTTTGGCGACCAAAGGGTGTGCGGTGTATCGGCGCCTATGAAAGACTCTGACGCTATTAACATGAAGTACGTCAGAGATAATTTCTTATCGAAAAACGCAGAGGGTAAATTTGACGCTCACGGAGTGGCCATATGTAATGTTAAAGCGCCTTTGTATAAAAATGACGCCGCTACAAAATTATACGTGGACGATAGGGTGCCTCGAAAAGACAAAACTGTTTGGAGTTTTCAAAATAAGCGGCTCGCTCAGGTCGAAGAACCTTTGTACCAACAAGATGCGGTCACACTGGGTTTTCTAATGAAAAATACGCTGTTTCTCACCCTACTGCCGATCGGTGAAATGTATAACGCAAACGGAAAATGTATAACTAATGTTCGAGACGGTTTCACCGATGTCGACGCAGTTAACGTTCGTCAGCTTCATGAAATTAAATCTTGGATAAAGAAATACACTCTGCATTCCGAGGAGACGGGCGACTACTACTGGTTAAACTCTAAGCGGTTATCGGGGATAGCCGATGGTATAGCTGATAACGATGCTGTTTCGCAAAGGCAATTGAATACGGCTATTCAAAGCCTACGAGACACGCTAATGCGAGAGATGTCGAATGAAAAATAGATCGACAAGGTCAATAGGCGATAATAAATACGGGAACACTTTAAAAATAATTTTCGATGTTTTGAAAATACGATGCATGAAGACGACTAGACTCCGAGAGTTATATGCAATCTTGAAAGACATATTTTATAAGTAGGCGTAACAGTGACTGTTATGAATCATTAATAAAATGGGTGTCAAACGGAAAACAGCTGTTAGTCGTAAACGCGGTGTCGTAAAGACAGGACGTGGACTAGTGTCTGGTGTTTTGAATAAGGCCATCGATTTACTTCCAGTCGAGTTACACTTACCTTCGTACAATTATTGTGGACCGGGAACAAAATTGAAGACACGGTTGGCACACGGTGATAAAGGTATAAATCCGTTGGACGAAGCCTGTAAACAACACGATATCTCATACAGCAACTACAGTGATTCAGATAGAAGACGCGTAGCCGACGAAATCTTAGCGGGAAAAGCTTGGAGCAGAGTCAAAGCGGGTGACGCATCGCTCGGTGAACGCGCCGCTGCTTTGGCCGTAACGGCAGCGATGAAAGCTAAGACAGCATTTGGCGGCGGTAAAAGACGTCGTCGTCGAAAGCCTACCGTTCAACACCTGTTGAAACGTCTGCAAGGCAAAGGGCTTTACTTGAAACCGTACAAGAAACAAGGTAGCGGGAAGAAGAAGAAAAGATGTACGAAAAAAAAACGTCGATAGATTGTATACCCATTAGACCGTTGACTAATATAGAACTGGAAAGATACGCTTTAGCATTGGGAGTACCGTGGTTCAGAGGTGTATACATGAGAGATACATTACCTGCACGACCTTTAAGAAACGAATCGGCTATCGTGAATTTGGATAGTATAACCGGTCCCGGCACCCATTGGGTATGTTACAAAAAGAGAGGAAACTCTATAGAGTACTATGATAGTTTCGGGAATCTGCGACCGCCAATTGAGCTAAGTAGGTATTTTGGCGAAAACGCCTACGTACACTATAACTACAAGAGACATCAAAAAGACAACTCAGTCGTTTGCGGTCATTTGTGTCTAAAGTTTCTAACGTCATGAGCATAGTTCTATCAGATCACACTGCTGTTTTGTCTTGTGACTTTTTCCCACCAATTGATGTATCAAAAGGCGAGTGGGAAATAGCTTTCATCGATCTGGCAACATACAACTCGATACCAAATATCGTTGAGGATGTAAACAATCTTTTTCATTACGGCGATGATAAAAACGTTCACACGATTTCATTACCGACCGGATCGTACGAAATATCCGATATTGAGAGGTACATTAAAACGAAACTAGTTCCCGATACTGTTTTAGTATTGACACCGAATAATAACACACTCAAAGTGGAAATAAAATGTTCGCACGCAATCTTTTTCGACAAGGCCATGTCTATAGGCCAGCTGATGGGGTTCAGTAAGAAGAAGTTAGAGGCAAATCATAAACACTCTTCTGACCGGCCTGTAGATATCATCAGGGTTAACGTGATACGCGTGGATTGCAATATAGTCGCAGGATCGTTTCAAAACGGCATAGAATGCCATACCTTGCACGAATTTTATCCGCAGGTACCACCCGGTTATAAAATTGTAGAAGTCCCTCAGAGCGTAATATATTTACCTGTCAACGTAAGCGTCATTCATAATATCACTGTAAGTCTACGAGATCAGAACGGTGATATAATAGATTTCCGTGGAGAAAACATTTCCGTACGATTACATTTACGTAGACGTCGAGATGGGACTAATATTTAACGAGCGCTTCTATAAGAAGGGCGGCAGTTTACGTCCGACGACGGCACAGTTAACACTGCGAAACGTTAGGTTCCTCAGATCTTTGGGTTTTAAAGTGAACAATGGAAAACCTTTTGGCAATCGACTCTAGCGCCGAGTACGACAACACCCTCAACGGACTGGAGTACCATACTCATCGACCGTACTCCTCCGCTACGTTTGGTAATAACGATGAAATTCGTATTCCCATTCATCAACAAGATGTCATTACGATACCTTTTCAGAGCACGCTGCATATAAAAGGTACGTTGACTGCGACAAAAGACGGAGGAGCGGACGCTGACGTGTCTTTGATAAATAATGCTATAGCTTTTCTTTTCGACGATATCAGATACGAAATCGGAGGCAACGAAATAGACAGGACCAGGAATGTCGGTATAACGACCACCATTAAGAACTTGCTTTCGTTGCGCGAACACGAGAAAAATAAACTCGGAAATTGCGGTTGGCTAGGAGTGGGTAAAACAAATAACGATTGTAAAGAGTTCAACATAGTTATACCGTTGCGTATGTTGATGGGATTTTTCGAGGATTACAATAGAATTGTAGTCAACGTGAAACAGGAGCTTGTCCTTTTGCGTTCATCTTCAAATTTAAACGCAATAGTTAGCACGGATGCGACAAATATTGATCTGAAAATAAATACTATCTATTGGCGAGTTCCGCACGTCTCCGTAGCCGATCCGATAAAATTGAAACTTTTGAAAATGATTGAACGCGATGTCACCGTTCACGTACCACACCGGAAATGGGAACTAATAGAATATCCCGGTTTACCGGCCACGAAACAACTCTCTTGGACTGTAAAGACATCTTCGCAACTGGAAAAACCTCGTTACGTAATTTTCGCGTTGCAAATCGATCGCAAAAACAAGATTAAAGCAAATGCTTCAGAGTTTGATAGCTGCAAGGTAACGGATGTAAAATTGTATCTCAACTCTCAGTACTTTCCCTACGATAATATTCTCGGCGACACCGCCATTTTGTATGACATGTACGTTAGATTTCAGCAGTCCTATTATTCACGCGAACCATCACCATGTCTAGACTTGTCAACCTTTAAGCAAAAAGCACCGATTTTTGTAATCGATTGTTCGAAACAAAACGATACGATAAAATCAGGGCCTGTAGATGTGAGACTTGAAATCGAGGCGTCTGAAAATATTCCGCCTAATACTTCCGGTTACTGCTTGATTATTCACGATTCGCATATTGTCTATAACCTGCTAACAGGTGTTGTTAAAAAGATTACGTAATCTGTGACCACACCCTGTGATATATTACCCTATTTGTTCGCATTTAGTCTCAGTTGTCGTCATGGACGCGATGGATGTAGACCGTACCGCTCGTCCGTTGGGCATATTTCTAAAGTCTGTGTATTTTCTGAATGACCAGTGTACGAAGTTTGTCGCGACCGGGCTTTTTCAGCACACCGTCTACGAACTAGGCGTCCTTATACAGGCTGGTAGAAAATTTGTTTTTTTCACGTACAACGACTTTAATGATTTCAAGACACGACTACCGCTGCCTGAAGGAGAACAACGTAAGTTTACACTAACTAACGGCGATATCACAATAAAGACTGTCTTCGGTAAACGTTATATCGCATTGTTTGACGGAAAACACAGGGTCACCTTGGGCCTACCAGAATGGAATTTATTAATGGATACCATACCGCTCGTAAACCGGCGCATCAGCGAACTGTTTTATAATGAACCACAACTAGGGTCTTACATCATTGAGTGTCTAGCCACGGACGAGATCGTGTCCAGTACTCTCCCCGAGGCAGACAAGTTGTACGACGAAGTTGTTTTGTACAAGAAGCATGCAAGCAGTGGTTGAGTTTCATGCCTAATAATATATATACGTTACTTTCTACGATTTATATATTTCTTGCTAGGTACACGTTCGTATGTTACTTCATACCATAGCGGCTCTTTAAATTACTTCATATCTTACGAATTTATTTAGTATTAATTTTTTATTAATATTAATTTTTGTGTAAACTTTTGTTGGCAGACAAACATGCAAGCAGTAGTGGAGTTTCATGCCTTCGTCGACAACGATGGCAAATACGTTGTGAAGGAACTGGCTGTGGTGTCCGAACACTATCAAAGTGTTACCATTTTCAAACCGCCTTACAAATTTCATAATTTAAATGATTCGTCACAAAAATCTGCTAGATGGTTACAGGCAAAATATCATCGTATCAGCTGGTACGAAGGTAGTATACCTTTTGATGAACAACTATTGCGAATCATGCTAACACCGTTTTCCACCATTTTCACAAAAGGTTTGGAAAAGGCTCAATATTTGCGGCAGTTCCATCCACATGTGATGGAATTGCCTGAGAAATACTCGTCTAGCAACAACAACAACAGCCCTATTTACTTCAAATGCATACTACCGCAACACAACACTTATACAGACTGTAAATGTGCACTACGCAGTGCAAGATATTATTATGATTTACTTATCGCTTAGAGTTTAAAACCGGCTGTTTGCATTGGGAACTGCATTTTGTCATGGAGTGGCAGTTACAGGAAATGGCGGTGGTTGGAGCCATTTTCATTCGGGTAATCGACCTTCGGGGTAAACACCCTACTTGAAAGTCGATTGCCCGTCGCAACACAACATTTATGTTATGTAGATTGTAAATGTGCACTGCGCAGTGCAAGATATTAGAGTTTAAAACTGGCTGTTTCCATTGGGAACTTCATTTTGTCATGTTAGGCAGTTACAGGCAATGACTGTGGTTGGAGCCATTTCGGGTAATCGACCTTGAATGTCGATTCCGAACACTATCAAAGTGTTACCATTTTTAAACCGCCTTACAAATTTCATAATTTAAATGAATCGTCACAAACGTCTGCTCGATGGTTACAGGCAGGCTCGTATCAGCTGGTACGAAGGTAGTATACCTTTTGATGAACAACTATCGCGAATCATACCGTTTTCCACCATTTTCACAAAAGGTTTGGAAAAGGCTCAATATTTCCACATGTCATGGAATTGCCTGAGAAATACTCGTCTAGCAACAACAGCCGTATTTACTTCAGGTGCTTACTACCGCAACCAAACACTTATGTACATTGTAAATGTGCACTGCGCAGTGCAAGATTTTGCTTATCGCTTACTATAAAACTTGATGGTCACTGGCGTGGGTTAACTCCCCGTAAACCTTCAAGAAAAATGTTTTAAAGGTCCCTGGCACGGGGTAACTCCCTGTAAACCTTTAAAACTTCAAAAAAAATTTAAAAAAAAACTTGATGGTCACTGGCGTGGGTTAACTCCCCGTAAACCTTCAAGAAAAATGTTTTAAAGGTCCCTGGCACGGGGTAACTCCCTGTAAACCTTTAAAGCACCAAAAAAAAAGCTTTGCCTTTGAAGGTCCCTGGCGTAGGACAAGTCCTCCTAAACCTTCTTGGCTGTTTGGGAACTGCATTTTGTCATGGAGTGGCAGTTACAGGAAATGGCGGTGGTTGGAGCCATTTTCATTCGGGTAATCGACCTTCGGGGTTAACACCCTACTTGAAAGTCGATTGCCCGTAGGGACTGCATTTTGTGGTAGTCACTGGTAAATAGCGTCGGCTATTTCCAAACTTGTAATGTGGGCATAATGATGACGGTTTCAACCCCGTATGAGACACAGAGAACAAGTGTATAAGAATACAAGACATTTAAGATTTTCAGTCATTCCACAGACAGACATGGTTTGGCCCGATTCTCTTACAATTGAGAACCCAGTTCATCGACGTTATTCACTTGCGAACAGCAGATTATCCTCTTTTCGTAATTGGAAGGGTGTGGAAAGCGAAACATTGAATCCATATACTCTAAGCTTGACCGGTTTTTTCTACACCGGAGAAGATGACCATACTGTATGTTTTAGTTGTGGGGGAGGTCTCAAAGGTTGGGAACCTACAGATGACCCGTTTGTCGAACACGTTGAATGGTTTCATGAATGTAAATTAGCATGGATTGTAAAATTTAAAGTAGAAGAAATGAATATCGATATTAGAACTGTTTTTGATGACGATGATGATGATGACGATGATGATGATGACGACGACGACGACGACAGTGATCTAGTGCAACGTAATGAGGATGATCGTTTGAAATGTAAGATTTGTTGTGCAGAAGAATTGCAAGTTGCAAGTCTACCATGTGGACATGTGTTTGCCTGTCAATTGTGCTCGCTTAGCCTTGAAGTATGTAGCGTGTGCAGAACGCCCACATCCGCCACTATACGTGTTTATCTTTCATAGGCTTGCGAACTGGTAAACCTTGAGAACCGGACGTTGCGGTCGTGGAGCCAGTGAGAGTTGTTGAACTCGGTAGAAGGCGTGGGAAGCTGAACCAGTAGACCTTGACAACCGGATACCAACTGTGAGAACTTGATACCCCTTCCAAACGTTCTGGAGAAGAGTATATATCAACAACACACTAGTAGATCTCTCACAGTAGCTTCAGAGGATACACAGTTGCTTGAGATGGTGCCTGGATTCAACCTCACTCGTTATACCGACGACATGCTGAGGGAGCTGATCAGGTCTATATTGCCGGGCTTGGCTGATGACTTATTTAGGTAAGTGACAACGAATATTTATTTAAAAATACTTTATGTGTGTTTAATTTTGAATAACCTTCATTTCATATTGCTTTTTACAAATTTCACAAATAATTATACTGTCGTGTTTTATTAACTTTAAGCGAGCTCAAACAGTTGGATATATTATGTGCTAAACATATATCGATTTTTAATAAAATAGTATAAGGTAGCTGTTCTTTTTCAGCATTTCATTTTACACTAGATTTTGTTTTGTATTACCTATTTTGGACATATATTTTCATAAACATTGTATTTATTCATTAAATTGACTTAATTTTTAAAATTATACTGTGAATTAGTCTTTCAGATTTTATAGTATTCCGTGTTTTCATATTACTAAATTGTGTTGTCGGTATTTCAGTCAGATGCTGAGACTGAGATCAGAGGCTACGGCGGCGGGGTACCCGTTGGTGACACTAAATATTTCGTCGGGAGTATCCTATCTCCCATGCACAAATGACGGTCGAATTATAATCAGCCAGTCATGGGATAGATATCTGAGGACGTCCCGCCCGTACGACGGCCAGCAACCACCACCAGCGCATACCTGGACATCGACATCTCTACCTTCAGCATCCCAACCACCAGCATCCAAGCCACCGTCCACCGCAGCGCCAAATGAGGTGGCACCACCATCAACATCTCTGCCTTCAGCGTCCCAACCACCAGCATCCAAGCCACCGTTCACCGCAGCGCCAGATGAGGTGACACCACCATCAACATCTCTGCCTCCCCAACCACCAGCATCCAAGCCACCACCGTCCACCGCAGATGAGGAGATTGCTCAGAGCCTGGATATTGTGGACTATATTATATCCGACATACGGAGACAAATGACGTATGAGATACCTCCTGAGCCGCTGCCAGTCACGCTCGAGGATCTGGACGGAATTGACGTCACAACTTTATTGTCAACTACTGACGAAGAAATGCGGAGTCTAGAGGAATAACACTTCTCGCAAAGCGGTAAGATTATTGTTTTCATGTGAATATGATAATAGTGAGCAGTATTTTAAACCTTGCAGTGACACTTGTTTTAAAATATTACTTCCTACATTCATTTTCACGTAAAACCAACAGTTTTCCTCATTTGAAGAGGTGTATATACCATATATACCCGCATTTCTTTGTGCATGGGGGTGGTATGTTGTAATGGATGACCACCACAGAAGGCAGCGATGGATGGAGCTGCCTTCCGTAGCCCTTAAGGCAGCTTACGCACCCGGTAAGCTCAGGATACATGCGAATGCCGGTCTTGCGTGGTAATATCGGAAATAAAAATAATTACGATTTGGAACCCACAGCAACGTCATCAAAGATTCACTACTAGAATTGACCTATATTGTAGTTCAATTCTGATAGTGAGTAATTGCTGATGTTGCTGAGATCCCAATCGTAATTATTTTATTTCCCCTATATTACCACGCGGTCCCTGCATTCGCTAACCTACTTACTGTGTGCGTCTATGTGTGTGTGTTTGCTTGGGGGTGGCATGTTGTAATGGAATGGCCACCACTGAGGACAGCGATGGCTGGAGCTGTCTTCCTTAGAAAATATTTTACCCACAGCCAAGGATACATGCGAATGCTGGTTTTGCGTGACTTTAAAATCGGGTGTGTAATATTTGTACTCTGACACCCACAGCAACATCATATTTATGCACTATCGCAATCGACCCACACCATCAAAGACTCGTTACTAGAATTGACCTATATTGTAGTTCAATTCTGATGAGGAGTAATTGATGGTGTAGTTCGACTTCGATATCGCATAACTGTGATGTTGCTGTGATGTCACCTACAAATATTGCACCGAATTTTAAAGTCACGCGAACCCAATATTCGCTAACCTACTGTGCGTAATATATTTTCTAAAAATATTTTTGTGTGACTGTTGGTGTGCGTGATATATTACTCTTATTTATATTTAGTTTTATCATTACTTAATTTTAATTATATTATATTTGAAATATGTATTGATGAGTTGATTCTAGTCTTAATATTATTATTTTTTAAAATTATTGTTAGATTTATAATACTATTATTTTTTAAAATTATTGTTAGATTTATATATATTGTATTTGTTCTTGCTCATATATTTTTATTATTCGTATTTATTCTAGTCTTAATATTATTATTTTTTAAAATAATTGTTAGATTTATATATATATATTGTATTTAAATTACGCATTTGTCCTTGTCAATATATTTTTATTTTTTTGAGACAATAAATTCATATTTATTAAAATACACGTATTACTCTTATTTAACCGAAATTTCCAACCAAGACCTACTTGTACCCCCATCATACAGTAACACACAACTGAACGACTCGTAGCTCAGTCGCTAGCGTCACACGCCAGCAAACCAAACGTCCTAGGTTCCATTCCCCAACCAAGAATTATATTTTTTCCAAACGTCATCACCAGAACAAGAAGGCCCTTCCGCTCCTCCACCAGCACCAGGGGCGGGGCGTCGACGCCATCTTCATCAACATCGACCTATCAAACAAAAGGGGCGGGGCTTAGGAAGGAGTGGGGGTAAGAAATACTGCTCTCTCATTGGGGGGATAAAGTATACCCATTACTACTACCAGTACATGTTAATGTGTACAAAATATTACAATGCTCAGCAACTCCACCCATTCTTATAAAATTTAGGTAATTTCTTCTGAGAAAGAAAGGTCAAAACGAGAAAAAATTATAGATAAGAAAATTAGATGCAATAAGATAATGATCACAACCGACGACCGTACAGAGGCACTGTTTAGTGAGTCAGGTTAATCTTATTCATACCGCAGCTTAATCTACTTAAGATAATTTAAAAATCATTTTTGAAGATTAGATTAGCAATTCCAAATTCTTTAAAATAAAAAACTATTGCTATTGGCATTTTCAATAAGTAGAATTTTAACTGTTTCCCCATATTCATTGTTTATATAAGTATAAAAGCGTTTCAGGTAGATAATCGGGGGAACAATAATACAAAAACTATCCCTAAGTTACGCACTCTAAATATGAAAAGGCTTTTACTTGGTCCACTTAAACATATATTATGATCGAGCCTAACCTAATCCCCTTTTCTTGTTCACGTACAGTTATTCTACGCTTATTTTATATATATGTACAAACAATTCCAAACTATCTTCCCTAATAAAAATTTAATAATAGTATTTCTATAACTACAATAGCCAAATATAACTAAACATTTTTGGTTTCGTTTTCGAAATCTCGAAATTTCGCTCTAAATCTCATTACACACTAGTTTAGTAAAACATATCTACTAGTTACGATGACGATGCCGTTTTCATCAGTGATAGGCTACTACTAACAAATTTCATCAATCCACGTCAATATAAATTGTGTATAGGCTTCATATCGTATAACTATAAAACAAACAAATTAATGTATTTAAACCTCAAACAATAAAGACATTATAACCTACAGAACGCCAAACTCCTTACTCAGGAGTTATCTATTTTACATTAGTATTTTTTGTATCATCAATATACAGGAAATACTATTCCGCACGTGTAGGCCTAACTCTGTGGTAAATTTATCAAGGGAAAGAATCCATTAAGTTCCAAATACATCGTCGACATACAGGGTCCAAACCAGAAGAAGAAATTTCTTTGTCTCTTTAGCATTGCTCTTAAACCTGCTCAAAACGAAAAAGGCCAAGAAATCCGCCTGTGAGAAATTCGGAATTTACAGAGTGAGATGTGCAATGGAATATATATTGGCCAAACAAGTATGTATGAGTATTAAGGCAAGAAGCAGGGAGCAACACTTTAAAAACTACTAACTTGAATACTCAACGATGACCAAGCATTGCCTAGACAATCAGAGTTTCTTTAAGTCTGACCATTCTAGAATAAACAGGTGATTAGGTACAACACTCATGATGCTTGGTAGACTTGGATAATAAACTAGTTTCGAGATGTCTCAGTCATCAATGAGTCTGGTTGCTACCGCTAATTTAAATGTTTTAAGTAATGTTTAAATTTTAATAATTATATAATAATCCCTTACTTGATTTTCTGTTTTTATTCATAATTTTGTAATAAACTTATTTTATAAACGAATACTTTATAGCGATAATTTGTTAAAATATGTTTTAAAACTGTTTTAGAATTATTAATAGTAAATATATTGGTAATACGAGAAATATTAATGTAAAATAGATACCACTCCTTAGTAAGGAGTTTAGTGTTCTGTAGTTTAGGATGTCTTTATTTGTTTGAGTTTTAAATATTTCATCTTGTTTATTTTATATTTGCACGATACAAAGCCTATCGTTAATATATAATGATGTAGTTTGATGAAGGCCATTTACTGAGGAGGCGACATCGTCATCGAAACTAGTCTGTATATTTTAACAAACTAGTGTGTAGTGAACTGTTATAATGCATATCGATGTATCTTAGACGTGAATCTGTGAAATAAATTAGACAGGAGTTGAAAGGACAAATAGGCTAAGGTAAACGCAGTGTTTAAAATGCCTTTGCTACCATACCTTTGGAAAAAAATCAATCATCCAGTACCTCCTGATGTATGTATAGTGTCGTGGAGCTGAACAAAATGGTTTTAAAGGGATTCGGTAATCGATATAGTATATTTATATATTTACACATTATATTAAGCCCCATCTGCTTTTACGGATACAATTTTTGCCATTTTCCATATCCTTTAAATTAGGTACATCCATTATATTTTCATTGTAGTCGTAAGAATTTATTTAATTCCTACAGCATATCTTTTCCACAACGATTACAAGTAAAAAACCTTAACTTTCATCGTGTTAATACAAGGATGTTACTTTCTACAAGGCCGGGCGAAGAACCTGGGAATTTCTCAAAACGGATTTAAGTCGATTTCAAACATCTTCTCTTACTATTGTATTAAATCTTTCTCCTGGTTTTCATTTATTATTAATTATTTTCCATTTTGTTGAAATAGCTACAAATAAAAATGAGGAAGTGACTGAAGAAGCAGTTAAATAAACTTGCCATAAAAAAGCTCCTTGTTATATTGGGTATACAGATTACTGATAATAACTAGCGATGTCTATCTTATTGTTAGTGCAAAAAAAAAACAAAAGGTTTTGAGTGTTTTCAATTTTTTTACCTGTGTATTTGCTTTATTAACTGATTTTTCATCAATTAACACAATCTTTTGTAGTTAGAATGAAGTAATTTTACATTGAACGTAAGGTACAATAATGTTTATGATACCATGTCAAGCGAATTGTTATAAATACAGTAAACTTAAGTCCAAGCCTCTTCAAGATGAAGGGCTCAACCTGATCCCCGCATTTTGTGCCTCAATTGGTCAATCTTGATATAAATGTGTCTACAATATAATCTACGGGCGATGATCACCATATTAGAAGTATTCTTAATGCGTTTGACGCAGATCTAGCTACCTGCATTCATGCATTTTCATCTCTTTCTTTCGATTCGTAAGTTAAACGTGAACCACTAAGGGCAGCAGTGTGTATTGAATAGCCCTCCAAAAGATTTGTAAAGGTTGTATTTATATTAAAATAACACCAACAGTTTTGTCCAATATATTGTGCTTTTCTCTCAAGTGAAGGAAAATAGTCAAATTTTCTTCCTATGACTTTTAACTATGACCGTTTTCTCCCAAAGTTGAAACATTATTTGTTTCTATCATCGATCGACTTCAGCCTCTGATTACCTATGTTTGTTTACTTATCTCTTTAGTGCAAACATAGAAATTAACACATAGTACACATACGTTGGTCATATTAAATGCCAAATTGTATGCAATGCTGCGATATTGTGACTATATACTATTGGTTTCTATTGCATATTCCAACATATCAACCCCATAGAACATTATTACTGCAAGTTAGGATTGTGGAAACCTTTCCATACTCTCATTCTATTCTTAAAATACGAGACGTATTGTGGTATTAAAATACAACCTAAGATTTACTATAGCGTTTTAGTTGTGGTATTTATTCTTTATATACATGACTGAAGTACATAAGCACTGCTTCTCATCGTTAGGTATATTTGAAATGCAGTAAACCAATTCGTTGGATTGGATATAGAAGTGTTGAACACATATTTATTAATACACATGGTCATACTTCTCTTCAATATAAAAACGCTAACTCACCAATTATAGATCATGGTTTAACGTCGAAAGGTTATACCACAATCAATACAAATGTAGAATAAAATAATGCTTTCTAAAGTAGATTTTAGTATAGGCCATCTTATTATGGGCTAAATATTTTAAGTTTATGTATAAAAAGACAGAACTCTACTAAAAATTTGACAACAGTATCTCCGCGCCGCCGGGAACCGCGACATAATGTTACATGAGCTGAACTATCTATGTAATCCATTGAATGTAATTCCATAGTAAAAGCTATATTTATAGTTGATTGTTTATTTTCCATATTGTTTCAATTCGTTTTAAAGAAGTGATTATTTAAAAAATTTGCTTTAAGAAACACAAATGTATAAATACCCCTTTATAACACGAATGGTTTAGTAAACCGTAATGGTTTAAGCCTAATAAGTTAATTTCAAGAATATACGTAAAATTCTGAATCAGCATTAAGTAACTTTATCATATTTTCCAATTAAATCCCTAGCACTAGACAGCAGTAATGAATCTCCCATGGCCCGCAACGTCTAAAACCACAAATGCCTACAGTAGTTTTCAAATATGAAAGGACGAATGGTGGCGACTAAGTAGTAGTATAATAGCCATCAAATACAAGGCTTGAAAGTGGTACATGGAGATTTTGTCAAGTCTTGAAATGAGCTGCTACACTCTTACTTATTGCATAAATAGAATTATAGAAATGGTTTACAGATAACAAATAGAAACATGTTATTATATAACCGAAGACTACTGTAGAAATATTTCACAGTAAAACGGAAAAGAGAAAAATACTGTTTATAATTTGAGCATAACTATTTGATAAACTAGTGTGTAGTGAGATTTAGAGTGAACTGTTAGAATTTCTACCGATGTATCGTGGACGTTATTCTGTCAAATAAATTAGACAGAAGATCAAAGGACAAATAGGCTAAGGTAAACGCAGTATTTAAAACTCCTTTGCTTCCATATCTTTCAAGTTAATATCAAGGATACAGTGCCCCCTGATGTATGTATAGTGCAGAGGAGCTGAACTGCAGGGCTCTAAACGGGTTCGATAATCGATATAGTATATCTATTATATTTAACCACCATATTAAGCCCCAACTGTTTTTAAGGATACAATTTTTGCCGTTTTTTTAATTATTCACTTAAACAATAGTTTATGAGTATCCGAAATTTAAATTTAGTAAATTTGTTAAACCTTACTGAGACAGAACGTTTTCGATCGCTATGTGCCGATCTTCGTCATTGTCGTCTCATAAGTGATATCCTCTTGTTAATTCATTATATTTTGATTGTAGTCGTTGCAAGAATTTATTTAATTCCTCCACCATATCTTTTCCACAAGGATTACAGGGAAAACACCTTAACTTTCATTGTGATAATACAATGATGTTACTCTCTACAAAGACGGTTGAAGAATCTGGAGATTTTTCAAAACTGATTTAAGTTTATGTTAAACATCTTCCCTAATTATTATATTAAATCTTTCTCCTGCTTTTAATTTTTTAATAATAATTTTCCGTTCGTTTAAATAGCAACAAATAAAAATGAGGAAGTGACTAAAAAAGCTGTTGAAAAAACTCGCCATAAAAAGTTCATTGTTAACTGTGTACACAGGTTACTGGTAAAAACTAGCGATTGCAGTCTTATTGTTAGTGCATAAAGAGATACAAAAGGTTTTGACTGTTTTATAGGTTATTCAATTTTTTTTATTTGTGTATTTGTTGCAACTCATCTTCCATCAATTACCAATAGCTAATATCAGAGTAATTTTACATCGAACCTAAGGGACACTATTGTTTATGATACCATATGAAGCTAATTGTTATACCTCTCCAAGATGAAAGGCTAAACCCGAACACCGCATTTTGTGAGCGCCATAGCTCATAGTCTTCATATATATTTGTCTACAATATAATCTACTGGCGATGATCACTATCCTAGAAGAATTCTCACTACGTATAACTCTGATCTGGCTTCCTTCAAGCATTTTTATCTCTTTCTTTCTTTTAGATTCGTAGGTTAAACATGAGTCATTAAGGGCAGTGGGAATTGAATAACACTCCTAAAGATTTGTAAAGATTGTATTAATAATATAATGACACCAACAGTTTTGCCCGATATAATGTGCTTTTCTCTCAGCTAAAGGAACATAGTTTTTCTTCCTATGTTGAATTATTTATGTAAAGATGAAAGCATTATTTGTTTTTATCCTCGACTTCAATCTCTGGTTATTTATGTTTTTGATAATTTATCTCTTCAGGGCAAACATAGAAATTAACACTTAGTACACATACGTTGGTCAAAGAATGGGTAACAAGTATGCAGTGCTACGATATTGTAACAATATACTATTGGTTTATGTTGCATACTCCAACATATTAACCACACAGACCAACAGTATTGCAAGTTAGGATTGTGGAAACCTTTCCATTCTCTCATTCTCTTCTTAAAAAAAACAAGATGTATTGTGCTATTGAAATACAACGAAAGATTTACTTCGGCGTTGTTCGTTGTGGTAGTCTGTATTATTTATTCTTTATATACATGACTGAAGTACATAAACACTGATTCTTATCGTTAGGTATATTTCACAAGCAATAAACCAATTCCTTGGATTGGATATAGAAGTGTTGAACACATATTTGTAAATACACATGGTCATACGTCTGTTCAATACAATGTCGGGAACCCACCAATTATGGATTATGGTTTAACGTCACAAAGTTATACCACAATCAATACAAATGTAAAATAAAATAATGCTATATAAAATAGATTTTAAGTTTATGCATGAAAAGACAGAACTCTACTAACAATTCGCCAACACTATATCCGCCCCGCCGGGTACCGTGACATAATGTTACATGAGCTGAACTATCTATGTAATCCATTGAATGTAATTCAATAGTAAAAGCTATATTTATAGTTGATTGTTTATTTTCCATATTGTTTCAATTCGTTTTAAACAAGTGATTATTTTAAAACTTTGATTTAGGAAACATAAACCTATAAATATCCCATTACAACGTGAATGGTTCAGTAAACAGTAATGATTTAGGCATAATAAATTAATTTCAAGAATATACGTAAAATTCTGAATCAGCATTAAATAACTCTATAATTTTGTCCAATTAAATCCCTAGCACTAGACAGCAGTAATGAATCGCCGATGGGAACGCAAAGTCTAAAGCCACAAATGCCTACAGTAGTTTACAAATATGAAAGGATTAATTGTGGCGAATAAGTAGTGGTATAATAGCCATCAAAACGTAAGACTTGAAAATGGTACTTGTAGGTTTTGTCAAAGTCTTGAAATGAGCTGCTAAACTCTTACTTCTTGTTTAAATAGAATTCTACAAATAGTTTTCAGAGAACAAATGAAATCATGTTATTACTGTATATAACTGAAGGCTACTGTAGAAATATTTCACAGTAAACGGATCAGAGAAAAGTACAGTTTATATCTGTGCAACCTTCTCAGATAAAACTGAACCTTGTCATATTGTGAGTTTTATGAAAACAAATAAAATATCGAGGTCAATTTAAATAGAGTAATAATTTTTCTTTAAAGGTTTTCCTATAAATAAATTATATATACAGTATTATTTTAATATTAATGAGGGAAGATATCTAAAAAATAAAACAATACAAATATATAATACTGGATCTGTCTTTAGGTTCGCTAAATCCGTTTGGCGAATCATCGATTTTGCGTTTAGGATTAGGTCAAATGAGTAAAAATTGGGTTTAAAAAATTTATAAAGATTTTGGAACACATAAAAGTAAGATTCTGCTAAGTTTATGTTACCACGATAGTTACGTCTAGTTTCCAGTTGCTGTGAGTTTACTAATACTACGGTATGTCCAGAGTCATCCCCAGCATATGAAAAAAGTTAGCCAAGTTAGTTTTATCACAACTATTTCTATTATTACCCTAAAATGACCACTCACGTTTTTAAACGCGCAACTTAAAGACCTATGTTACACTGGTTATAACGATGTTTTAGTTGCTTAATCGAATAGTGAAACTGTTACAGGAAGGAGGCTCTAAACTTTTAAATACATGCAATCGGCAATTTCATACATTTTTAACATCGTGTTAAAATTGTATACGTTTTGTAAATCTTAAATCTTACACATTACCTTTAGTTGTTCGAATTTCAAACACAAAAAGGAAGATTTAGAAAAAATTACTCTGATATTTCATTTAGTTGTAAGCAACTGGTGTTATAACTAATTATTAATTTCACGTATCAAAATGACTACATAGCTATAAAGTTATTTTTTTAAATTGTTTAGGTCAGGCTATTCAGTCACACTTGCCTAACTTGTTTTGGAGTATCCGTTGATATATTGCCATGTTTGTAGGAATGAGTTTGTGTTTTTTTTTACACACAAATCCATTCAATCTATATATTTTGGGAGGAAAAATAAAATTTGCAATATTCTATAAATCTTGGATTTTTATATAGTTATATTTAAAGTTTGTATAGATAGATAGAACTTGATTTTATTTTTGCTTTTATTTGTCAGTAATAAGACACCTACATTTTTGGCAATGATACAAGATATATATATATATATAAACCGCCAATTCATACATATACAATTATATGGTACCGTAGACTAAGATTTTAGATTTTTCTTCTACAAAATAATGTATATTATATTATGTTCTACGTGGAGGCTTTAACCAGATAAAAATAGTTGTTTTCATTTCATTAAAAATAATTTTGATAGAATTTCATACGTCCTTGTATTTATAAGTCAAGAAAAAATATTTTCAATAGTTTATATATGTTACTTCTCTTGAAAAATTATTATTTTTTATAAAAGAGTTTAAATGTAAAATTTTGTAATATATATAAAACAAAATTTCAGTCATAATTAAACTTGACAGAATGAAGAAAACTTGATTTTATTTTTAAAAATGCATTAATTTTTTTTTTAATATTGCAGAATTCAATAGTGTCTGAAACCAAAAACATTCAATGTAATGGTCTACCGTTTAAATTGATAACATCTTGATGACACAAGGTGCTTTGGCTTCATGTGTAGGTGTTGCAGATCAGACTAATCTAGCCCAGTCTTTTGATTGCACATGTAGCCGTTATCTCAACTTCTTATGATCGTAGACGTAAACATCGATGGGACAGGCACTTACGGAAGTGATGACTCAGGTCGATAATAGTCAGGCAGAGAGCCCCCAACATACCATGCACAAGTACCTGTGCACACTGTAACTGCGTCCTCGGAAGGAATGTATTAAGCATAAATGTAAATTTCAAGTTACATAAAAGAACAAGTTGTGCGTTTACTAATAACAATTTTTAAAACCTACATACAAAATTTCACGTTGATTGCTTTACTAGATCTAAGAGTACGCGCAAGAGGCGTGTACTGTTTGCGTCCGGCCAAGTGTCCACAAACACGTATAGGTGTGTGTGTGTGTGTGTGTGTGTGTGTGTGTGTGTGTGTGTGTGTGTGTGGTGTAGACAAGCTATGGCTCCACAAAAGTCTGTGCCAAATTAAGACCATCGTTTCGGAGAGGCTTAGGCCAAGGTTTGTTTACACAAATGAGCCCGACATGGTAACAAAAACCTTACAAACACTAGTTCCCGTACGTTTAAAATTACTCTGTTACTGACTATAAAAGTTTGCATCAATTGAAGAAAGAAGAGTTGTTAAAGCAAATAAATAGATAAAAATAGATAGCAACAACCTAGAAAACAGCAAAATTCGTTTGTACCTCCTTTTCCACGAGCAATAATATAATAATTGCAAGTTTTACCCTGTTAATATGCACACACAGCCTAACAAATAGCTTTTTATGCCGATTTATGTAAGATTGCTTCCTCTGTCACAATCGCCTCGATATTTGCACAGATATTTCAGCAAACGGAAAATATTAATCTAAAATCTTCATTTTCGAAAACCAAAACTTAAAATATATTGTTCACTTGTTAGTATAAAAAGCGAGTGGAAATAAATAAAAATGAACACATTTAGTTTATTGTTTAATAAATTCCAAAGCACTCATTGTATATATTTATATTACGTTTTTTTGAAATAATGACGGCCGTGATTTTCAACATAGACCGTTAAGTTTTGGAAAAAATAAGTTTGTAAAGAAACAATTACCTTCATTAATCTAAGGTTTGTGATATCAGTAAATATCTGGCATTTTCGTTGTTAAAATTTCTCCACACGCAATTATTTTATTTAACTATGGAATTAAATTTCGCAATGTACATCTGGGCGACAGGTGTGCGGCGACAGTAACCTGCGTGGAGGCTCTTAGCGTCACTCTTAATTTCCCCTATTTTGTATTATTCGTATGCACATCCTAGTGCAGCATTTTAAAAATTTAGTTTATCATAGAAATACTATTTTAATTCTGATATTAAGTAAAGTACGGCCTTGTATTTTGGTTTCCAAGAGGGCATTCGGCAAGGGGTGACTAATGAGTTTTAGCCGGCCGCCTGCCATTTCTATTAATCTATTGACCCTTCTCCCCGGGTTGGTTTGCCTCAACTTACCTGGAGATGGAGTTTACACTTGAGCTGGCATCGAATATTTACTTGAACATCTGTTCTCCTCCACCTAACGCACCCAGCGCCAGTATTCGTGTCTCACAAACTTTCAACAAATAGTAATAAAACACAAACTTTCAACAAATAGTAATAAAACACACACTTTTAACAAATAGTAATAAAACACAAACTTTCAACAAATAGTAATAAAACACAAACTTTCAACAAATAGTAATAAAACACACACTTTTAACAAATAGCAATAAAACACACACTTTTAACAAATAGTAATAAAACACACACTTTACAATAATACCGATATTTTCAATTATTGTTGAAAGTTAATTACAATATGGCCAAGAATTAACGTTATATCTGGAAGTGACCTACCTCTATAGCCGCAAGGTAGGCCTAGTTACAATAAATGTCAAAACCGTTTCAGTTTACAAGTAAATAGGGCACATGTTTGTATACCCTATTTATCGAATGTATTTAGATTGCGACGGTAAAATTTAAAAAAAATATTTCTTTTTTATTTATTATTACTGGTAAAATAAACACAACGAATAGTAAAAAAATAAAAATTTTGAAAGAAAGTAGATGAAATTCACAATAATATTTTTTTTTACAGCAGTGAGACGCAGAAAAATAATAATTTTTTGTGAGACGCAGAATATATTGAATAGCTGTTTTAGACGTAGAATATTATAAAATAGTTAATTAATTATTTAAATTTGGTTAAATATTAATACAAATAGCAACGTTTCGCCATTTTACCTTGGAATTTATCATTATTTAAATATGTTATTTTACTTATTACAAAATTTTTATTTTTAATTACCAGGGCTTCTAGTTCTACGTCACAGCTCAGGCAGAGACAGTCTGTCTGTGACGGCCTTCCAATCTTGAAGATAGAACTAGATTACGTACGAAATAACCATTGAATGTTTAAAAATACAATAATAAACGATTTATTAATTAATCACAGATTACAAATTGAACAAATGACAACCAATGTATCAAGTGATTTATATGAAATTACTGCCAACTATTCTTTACATATAGCAATTAAATATTAAGTGTTCAAATTTATGTATCGAGAAGGTAGTAAGTTAATTGTTCACATTTATTTTAGAAATGAATATCGAAAGACGATTTCTACCGTTTACCTGGTTGTGCATACCACTTGTATTACACTACAACATATTTTATTTATCACTGCAGATCGCTCTTGCAATAGGGGCACTTAAACAAAAAAATACGAACTTTTACTATTTGGAACTTATATAAAAAGGGTTCTGGCTTCTTCTGTAAGTTGCATTGATAAACTGGTACCGGCCTTGACATCTTACATTTTGATTAATGAATGCTTACAAATTTTCTAAATCATGTCCGAAATTACTATTACCTGTGTCTCGTCTAAAGACTTTTTGTGAAGTGGGGCAGTTGGATATACGCGTGAAGCTGAGTTCTTATGCAACCCCCACCCTTATTTCTTCTTATATACATGTTTGATTGGTTCGCGGGTATCGCCCCATGCTTACGTCATATGACATGTTCTGGTTAACTTCCTTCACTTACCAACATCGTACGATATTTTACAATTTTGCCCGCTAGGGGCGCCTTAGTTCTTACGATAGATTATAAAGTGTTCACCAAGAACACAAAACTTTTTTTTTTATATTGGGCCGATCTAATTATAAAATAAAAATTAAATATGTAAATGAATTTTTATGTAACACCTAATAATTTAAGAGTTACAAAATAATTCAATATATCGATAATGATAGGTTATGTATTTTTAATCCAATTTGTGACAGGAAAACATTTTTAAGCCAGTTTATACTTTTAAAGAACTTATTTGAATTGTTAACAAAATGTTTATTCAGTGAACATCTTTTTCAATAAACGTTTTTTATTACCCACATTTTTTTATTAATAACTTCAATAAATATTAGTCTTTTTTAAATACATTCCCCAAATAAAGATGTAAAAATTGAATGAAAAATGTATAAATTCATATTTTCTGCAACTTTCGTTGAAACATTTGAAGAACTATTAGCTCTATTTTTTTTATTCACTTCTGTTGAGGTCCACCAAGTGCCAGAACCAAGTTTTTAACTTCAAGCAAATATACAAGAGTTTTGGAAATTATTTACGACGCCATATGGCATTATTAGGTCTGAAAGGGTTAAAAGAATAATAGTAACTTATACAACAAAACATTTTTTTCAAAATTACAAGCAAAAGCCTCATAACAAACAAAAGTAATAATATATATTTAATTTCGAGGCAGCAAAAGAAGAATAATACGTTTTTTCATTTTTCTCAACCATTATCGTTTATTTGAAATTTGTTGTTTCTTTATATTTATAAACAGTTTGGCTTGATTGTGTAATTCATTAGGTAGTGTTTTCCTACTGTCCATATCGTTTTTCTTATCATTTATTTTAAATGTATTACTTCTTTGTATCTATTAACGTTTTTGGTTTGACGGCATAATTTTTTATTGATTTGCTTCTTTTGACGTTTTTCTATTCCTTGCCATTATTTAAAATTTTTGTTGTTGTTAGATTGTATAATTAATTTTTTTTGACCTTTCGATTTCTGCTGTCGTTTTATTATATTTTACGTTTCTGTAATAGTTTCTTCATGTACTTAAAATAAAAATATATTTCTATCCTCTCACCAGTGATATTTTTCTTTCTATATTTATTAATTTTGTTTTTATTAATTTAGTTTCTTGCGAAATGTTAAAAAAATGCGTTTTATTTCTCCTCTCTCACCCATATCCAACATAAACACTTATTTTTACATTTAACAAATATGATTTTTAAATTTCAGTTATATACAAAATAAGGTCAAACTTTGTGTTACAATTTTTTAAATTATTTTAAAATAATTGAAATATTTCATCGATAGTCTGTCAAACAGAACATAAATGACAAATAGATTTACTAGAGCAACACATCATTACGTCCATTATAATTGGTCCGCGTTAGAATTACAGGCAATGGCGCGAAATGTGTGCTTCAATTAATTAGACCAATTACATTGCAATAATTGCATTCGTGGGGATGAAGTAATAATTTTGTGTCCAACCCACCATGAAAAAGCTGGTATTAATTTTGCAGTGTTCACTCAGTTTTACGGCGAACAAATAAATCAGGGTAAATGTGTAACTTGATTTTAATTTAACATGTGTACGATGTGCGTCTTTATGGAGTCCTTCCTCATCTACACATCCGATCCTTTCCTTATCCCATTGGAACACAAATAAAGCTTTGATTGACTGTGATATGAAAGAATTGTGACAGCGTGGTAAAAGATATAATATAAACTGTAAGATACAACGCTCACTTGACCGATAAGTCAAATTTATTTCAAGATCTTGTCGGGTATATTTTAAATTGTAAATGTACACTGAAAGTTTATTTCTTTTTGTTAAACAAATCCGCTTTGCTTTATTCTCGAAATTCCTATTGCTACAGCATTAGTTAATATGGCAAAATGCTATAATTATATCGTCCAATGTGTTGCTTGAGTCACGTAAAGAGGCGGCCCACAATTACACACCGCAGATTTGCATTTTTATGACAATAAACCAAACTTAAAAAGAAAATTAAATCATTTGAAAGTAGTATTTGGAAAACATATTAATGTTGTGATCGGTGCCTTGCTTATTGTTCGTGTACTTTGAGGTATCCATAGAGAAGGAAACACCTCTTGATCGTCTATTTTAGTGCCACTTCTTTTTATCAGTGAGGTATTCATTTTGTGTACAAGGAAATGCAGAAATATTCTATGACATAGTAAGTAAGCGCGGCTTCAGGATCCAGTTGTAGTCGAACGCTCTGAACGTTGCACGGTATAATGCGAAACAGGTAGCCGTGCACTTAGCCTTGAGAGATCGCAGTAGGCGTAACTAGAGGTAGAGGGACAGTATGAATACTTTCCTACAAACATGTTAAAAAGCTGTCAAAACACTGGCATAAGACGGTCGATATTAGATAAATTCGATGATAAATTAGCTTCGGAACAAAATCGCAAAAAATATTGAAGCACGTGAAGACATATCGTTTGCCCAATCAGATGATGTTTCGAATATTTTTAATATGTAACAAGTTTTCAGAAGTGATAGTACAAACAAAGCACGGTGTAGAGGTTCGCATTATGGCTACAGAGCATCTATTACAATTTGTATTAGGTGGTATTATATGCTCTGTTTCATGTCTTTATAGGTCTACGTATTATTTGATTCCTTCTTATTAGAACCACCAGCTAACACTTACATACTTTAGCACTTGTGAATATGTGGCTCTTATTATTCTGTAGGAACAGCGTTGGAGGTTAGCTTTATTCTATGGGTGGTAGATAACAAATCCGCATAAATCCTCGATTATCCGATATAATGTGGACCGAGGGGAACTTGGATACTAGAGAGGAAAACATAATAAACTGATGATTGAATCAAAACAGTCAAATATATAAAAAAGGCATTTACCGTAGCATTCATTGAAAAAATTACGTAGAAATAAAATTACATAATGAAATAGAGATAATAAAAATGAAAGCCTATTTTACGTCGTCGCTTTATGAGGGTCTAAGCTTACGTAATATATATCCTTCCCGCTATCTCAATTAACCGGAGGGTCTCGAATCTGCTGTACTAAGCTTTGCAGTTCTAGACGTAAGTAAAATGAATAAGCCTAACAGAGTATTTGGCAAACTTGAGAGTAAATTTGCATAAAACCCCTGTTCCATGATAATGCTGATAGCGAAATGATAATACTTGTAATTAATAATAGGTTAAAGTGCTGAAAACACCTGTTACATTTCGTGATTCTTTTAATGTTATGTTTACATTAGTTCTTAAAAGGACAAATTTTTGCGCTTTCAGAAAATGTTTGACTCGTATTTACGTCGAGTCATGAGTTTAGAATTAACCCGAGCATTTCAGAAAACCTTACATGGCGCTTATTGTATTCGTTTTGCTTTATAGATTGTGACGAAGCTATATTTTAATCATTCCTAAATGAAATCATTTATATGTTTAGAAATGTCGTATACTAGGTTCGTTAATTTTTATGATTTCATATAACTGTTTGTAATAAATAGGTTATGATTTGTATATGCATAGGATCAAAGGCTATTACTTAATAATAATTACAGTTTACAGTGTTAATTAAAACTACAATATATATATATATATATATATATATATATATATATATATATATATATTACTACAATAAATTACGTATGATTCTGAATTACAGTAATTTTATTCCAATTCTTAAATTAAAAAATGAATAATTTTGAACAAGAGAATATTTTAAAGGACTTGAATTCAACTAATTGAAATCAATTGAAAATATTTTAAAGTGAATACCTGTTCGCTGAGTATGGCTATGTTTTGTACGAATGAAAATTATCTAATCAGTCACGGCTAATTTCATCACGACACTTATCACGGAACGAAATTCCTATTTTATCTTGAATTAAATGATAAAATATAATTTCATGCAACTGCTATTTTATGTTATAGGGTGTTTTGTACAATATGTGTTTTAACAGGCAGGCTATGTTACTTTATTTATTGCATTAGGTTAGAATGCTCAATATTTTTATTAGATTATAAATATATTGATTTATATTTCAATAAATCTTACTACAAATAATTAAGTATAATGAGAATGAGTTATATCAGTGGTTCCCAACCGGTGGGCCGGGGCCGATTGATACTGGGCCGTTGTGAATTTTAAAATTATAATAAATTCGTGGAAATTAAGTACGGTATTGACAAATAGGTCGTCGCGGATAAAATAATAATTTAGGAATTGTCTCCGATCGTGCTTGGCCTGGCGGAGAGTGTGTTGATGTAAAACAGTGTCGGCAAGGCCATCGCTCTCTCCTCCCTCCTACCCCACCCCCGCCCAACCCTTACTACGGTCAAAACACTCAAAACCGGTTCTCTGCAGTCTGCACTTAGTGCAGTGGTTGTCAGCTTGTCACGTTCAGTTCATCTGTGGTAGTAGTGTTGTGTTGGCATTTGGATTAATAATTATGCGGAAGTAACATTTTTAGTGGCAGTGGTTGTATTTACGTGTTGAATTTTACTGTGTCTGCTGTAAGATACGTGCATCTTACAAGTCAATATGGATGCTTGGTTTCGGACGGGATCTTGCCGTAAGAGAAATATGTCAAATGATGAACCTTCCTCATCCACTTCTACAACTAGTGAGGCAGTAAGTAAGACAAGTTCGAGTAGTACCCCAATGGCCAAGAAAGGTAAAACTTATAGTCGAAAATATAATCCTGAATTTTTGAAATTCGGATTTGTGTGTTCTGGTAATGAAGAAGAGCCTTTGCCTCAGTGTTTTGAAATTTGTTTTGAAATGCTATCCAACGAATGTATGAAAGTCTCAAAACTTGAACGGCATCTATCAACTAAACATCCAGAATGTTTAGGAAAGTCTCTCCAATATTTTCAAATAAAGAAAAGAAATTTATCGATGACTAAATCTACCATGGAAAAATCTTCCAAACAAAACAAAATAACTACCAGAGTTTCATATGAACTATCTTTGTTAATTGCAAAGAAGGGATCAGCTCACACAGTGGGGGAAGACCTAATTATACCTGCAGCAAAAATAATAAGTAATGGTTTGTTTGATGAGAAAAGTATCAAAAAAATCAATGAAATTCCATTATCCAATACTACTGTCAAAAGACGAATTGATGAAATGTCACAGAGTGTAAAGGAAACTGTCATTAACGTTTTGAAACAAAGTGAATATTTTTCTCTGCAACTTGATGAAAGTACAGACGTAGCTGGTCTGGCAAATTTATTAGCTTTTGTTCGTTTTGAACTCAATGGAAATATTGAAGAAGAAATGTTGTTTTGCAATGGCTTACCGTCAACAACCACTGCTGAGGAAATTTACAAGTCGCTTGACAATTTTATTACAGAAAATCAATTAGATTGGTCAAAGTGTGTAGGTTTGACAACTGACGGAGCAAGAGCTATGTCTGGAGTTCATACTGGTTTGATTGCCAAAGTTAGATCAGCAGCTCCCTTTGTCAAATGGACACATTGCAGCATTCATAAAGAAGCTCTTGCAGTGAAAGGTTTGGGTGAGAGCCTGACAAAAACTCTTGACGATGCAGTAAAAATCGTTAATTTTATCAAATCAAGGGCAAAAAACTCGAGACTTTTCGGTATTTTATGTGATGAAATGGGCAGTGAACATAAAACAGCTTTTACTTCACTGTGAAATTCGGTGGCTATCCAGAGGTAAAGTGCTATCAAGATTATTTGAACTTCGTGATGAACTCAGAATTTTCCTCATGGAGGACGAATATGATGGAAAACGTGCCAGTTCTTTCTTAGAATGCGTGACCGATGAAAACTGGCTGAAGCGGTTGGCGTATTTGGCAGATATTTTTAGTGCCCTCAACACTCTTAATTTAACTCTTCAGGGCAAGGATACTCATATGTTTCTTGTACAAGACAAGATAGATGCTATGCTAGTAAAACTTCGACGATGGGCTCAAAAACAATGCTTTCGATGCATTTCCTGTACTACACGATTTCCTTGAAACAAACGAAGTCAAAATTGATGAACCAACAGCAGCAACCATAAACGATCACCTCTCATCTCTGGCATCTAATCTCAGGTAATTTGAAATTTAATTTCACACTATAAATGTATCAACATTTTTATTTCAAATTCGTATATTATGCTTTGTGTGTCTGTACTTTTTATTTTGATCTGAGAAACTATAATTAAGAAATTGTAACTAAGAAACTAAGTCTTTTCATATTTTTGTAGGCGCTACTTCCCTAAAATCGATGATGAAGTTCAATGGATCAGAAACCCTTTTGATGAAGATAACTTAAAAAAGGCTAACATGCCTTCAAGTGAAGAGGACTCTTTGATTGAGCTGTCTGGTGATTAGGTTCTGAAATCAAGTTTCAAAACGACCCCATTGATTCTTTTTTGGATGAATGTGCGATAAGACTATCCCGCAATCAGCAAATTAGCACTAAGACAACTGATGGAATTTTCAACAACTTATCTATGTGAGAGAGCCTTTTCTACTTTAGTGTATTTCAAAAATAAGTATAGGAATAAGTTAAATGTGGAGAGTGACTTAAGGTTGAAATTGTCAAGTTTCGTTCCCGATATTGATACATTAGTACAGGATAAACAATGTCAAAAATCCCATTAAGTTCGGACAGCCTTGATAATGTACTTGTAAATAAAGTTTCTTCAGTAAAAAGTGTTTTTTTTTTCTTTTTTACCAAATATGTTTTAATTTAATGACCTGTCTAAAACAATTTAAATTTATACTTAGAAGAATATAGGCCTATATATATATATATATATATATATATATATATATATATATATATATATATATATATTCTAGGTGGGCATCGAAATTTTAAAAAATTATATAACTGGGCCCCCAAGCTAGAAAGGTTGGGAACCACTGAGTTATATACTTATATCCCAATCTATGAAAGGAAAATATCCTTAGAAGGGACGGTTTTAAAAAGAAGTTAGTTGAGTGTGTTGAATAGTTAAAATTTTGTAAATATGTATACATTAATTTTTGATTTCGGTTCACCAATCTCAAAAAACCAATTAAAAACACTACTAACATCAATATTTAGATTGTATTATAAAAATATTTTCAATAATTAGTGACGCAAATATCTTATAAACATTATCTGCAATTACAATACAAATATTTTATAAAGAACCCCAATACCACAAACATAATGAAAAATAACAAATAAAACAAGTTACTTAAGATTAAACCCTTTCGATGACCATGTCATCGTCATCAGAGGGTCTTGTTACAAAATACAATCTAGCACACAAGAAGTTACAAACTAGAATGATACGAAACGTCAGTCAGTCAGTCAGAGAAGGAGGGGGTTTGGTGGCCCCCGAGGTTATGCAGCGTCTGTCACGCGACAATGGCTGCGGGTAGGAATGTGGGAACAGGGCTTTTTGGTTCGGGCTGGATCTGAGGAGAGGTTTCTGAAAAGCAGGACGTTATAGTGGGTGGGGCGGATCAGGTTTTAATGCTGGGGGACAGCGTTTATTATTTATGTGGGACTGGGCTGACTGACGTTTTTTTTTTTTTTTTTTTTTTTTTTTTTTTTTTTTTTTTTTTTTTTTTACATGACAATAATTTTTGCACATGCATTTACATGTGTGTAGAGAAGGTGTTGTGACATATAGTGTAGTAATGTGTAAAATTTAACATAAAGAAGTTGAGTTAGGTGGAGGTGATAGAGCGTTTAGTATTGTTGTTATGGAGGGTCTAGAAGGATTCTGGGACGGGGGCGGAAGATGGGAGGGGGTCCAGACATATCGCTGATGTTCCGGATATGGGGGTAGCTGGAACTTTCGGCAGTGCCGAAGAGCTTTGAGGAGAGGGAACGGACGAAGTCTGAAAGGGTGGGAGCGTGAAAGGAGTGACGGATATTTAGATTTGTGAGAAAGAAGGGGGAGTTGGAGATGAATCTCAGCGATCGTGCCTGGAAGGCTTCGAGACGTTGCCTGGAAGTTTTGGTGCAAAGAGGCCACCAGACTGGTGCGGCGTAGGTTATGACGGGGCGGATGAGCATGAGGTAGATGAGGTATTTCACTTTGAGAGGTAGAGGACTCTGGCGGGACAGGAGGGGGGATAGTTTATAGCGGATTGCTATCCCTTTGGGTAGGACGGATTTAACATGATGGGTGAAGGAGAGTCGCTTGTCGAGGACAACGCCGAGGTACTTGACTGAGGACCTCCATGCAATGGACTCCCCATCGAGGGTGATGGCTCCGGTCTGTGGCCGCTTTTTCCTGGTGAAGCAAATGGCTTCAGATTTTGCTGCGTTGACCACTGTTCTCCATTTACGGAGCCATGGCGATAGGGCGTCCAGTTGCGTTTGGATGGTCCTGCAGGTTTTAGGTACGCTCCAGGAGCTGCAAAAGAACATGGCGTCATCCGCATACAATGACAGGGATACGCCAGGTAGGAGAGGAATATCGTTTGTGAACAGGAGGTAAAGAAGGGGACCCAGTACAGAACCCTGCGGCACGCCGGCAGAGATCGGCCTGGAGGAGGAAAGGTGGCCATCAACAGAGACCGTAAAGTTTCTGTCGGAAAGGTAGGACCTGAGGAGGAAAACGATGGGAGGAGGAAGGGGGCTGGTGGCCAGCTTGTAGAGGAGTCCGGGATGCCAGACACGGTCGAAGGCCCTACTGACGTCGAGGAAGACCGCAGTGGTGGATTGTTTCTTGTTGAAGGCATCCACTACCGCATTTGTGACTCGCAACAACTGCTGAGTAGTGGAGTGCTCTCTCCGGAAGCCGAATTGCTCCTGTCGAATGACGCCATCCAGAATAGGAAAGATGTGGTGGTGGAGAAGTCTTTCGAAGAGCTTGGATATGATCGGGAGAAGGGAGATAGGTCGGAAGCTGTCAGGATTGTGTCGAGGTTTGCGTGGTTTTAGGATAAGGATGACCTTCGCTGTTTTCCAACAGGAGGGAAAGTGATGAAGACGGATGGAAGAGTTGAAGATGTGGTGAAGGTAAGAGATGAGGAGAGGTGGGGAGTGTTTAAGGGCGGTGGAGTTTATGGTGTCAAGGCCGGGTGCCTTCTTAGGTTTCAGCTTCTGGATGGCGTCGACGATGTCCCGCCTGGTGAACCGAAGACCCCCAGGCTCCGGCTTTTGGCCAAAGTAACCTTGGAGATATTCGTCCACCAGGGCGGAGTGAGAGCGATTTTCGATTCCCGGATGAGGAGAGAACTGCAGCTCCAGTGAGTCAGCAAAGACCTCGGCCTTGTCAGACGGAGAGTATACCAGGCCACTCCCTCCACGGAGTGGGTGGCTAAGCCTCTTTTCCCGCAGGAGCTGACGGGATGCTTTCCACACTGATCCATCCGAGACGTCCAGGGAGTCCAGATAGGCCTGCCATGAGTCGGTGGAGTGACATTCCAGAAGCGCCTTGACCAAGCGGATCTGCGCGTTGAATTGCCTCTTGACCGTCGGGCATCGCGTGAGCTGCCAGGAGTGTCTGAGGCGGCGTTTCTTTGCGATTTCGACCAGGATGTGAGCAGGGAGTGAGGACCTCCGGGAGGAGGTACTTGCGGGGGAAGAGTTTTTGGAGATGGCGGAGGATAGGACGACCTGGACCAGGTGGGTGAGGTTGTCGAGTTCTTCGGGAGAGGATATGGGTGGGAGATCCGTGGGGAGTAACCGTGAGACATCCTGATGGAAGTCTCTCCAGTTGACTCTCCACAGCGGAGTGGGAGGAGAGCGGATGGCGGAGTTTGAGATGGAGATTAGGATAGGGTTGTGGTCGGAAGAGAGGTCGTTGATGGTTGTAACGGAGACTGGAGTATGGAAGTTGTTGGTTATGGCGATGTCGAGGACGTCGGGTGAATGAGAGGGATTTGATGGGATGTGAGTGGGTTCGGTGGGTCCTAGGATGGAGATGGAGGGGTTTGAAATGGCAAACTGAAAGAGTTTTTTCCCGGAGGTGTTGGCGGTGTGACTGTTCCAGGAAGGATGCTTGGCGTTTAGGTCCCCAGCAATGAGGACCTGGTTTGGGGTGAGGAGGAGACTGGTAAGATCGGCGGAAGAGAGATGGGAGGAAGGAGGCTTGTAAGTGGAGATGATGGTGGTGGTGATGTTGTTGATCGAAACCGCAACCGCTGTGTTCTCGATGGTGGAGGTTTTGACGGCTACTCGTTGATGTGATACCCGACGGTGAACGAGAACGGCAGTTCCGCCTGATGAATACGCCCCTGGAGCAAGCGGCCTATCGGTCCTGTGGACGGCGTAGGATGGCAGTGAGAAAGGTTGGAGGGGGTTTAGGTGGGTCTCGGAGATGAGGGCAATATCTATATTGTACTCAGTTAGGAGAGCTTGGAGTTCAGCTCTCCTACGGCCAAGACCACAGGCGTTCCATGCCAAAACACGAAACTCACTGGCCATGATCGAGGAGAACATTGGTGACGGACGTGAGGATGATGGTGAGGAGGGATTGAACGTCTCTGGCCTGGAGAAGCTTTGGAATGAGGTCTTGGATGAATTGGGCTAGGGCGGCGTTTGAGAGGACTGGAGGAGGAGAGGAGGAGGTATTTTCGGCGGGTGGGGGCGGGATAGTAGCGGGAGGGGATTGGGGAGTTGGTGCCGACGGCGCTGGGTTTGCGGGAGAAGCTGCAGATCCTGTAGCAGGCCTCGACGCTGATGGTGCTGAGGGTCCTGGAGTAGACCTCGGCGCTGGAGTCGATGAGGTGGCGGTGACTGCAGAGGAGAATGACCTCTGAAGTGGCTTTGGAGGAGGCGCTGGTTGGAAGGCCAGAGCTGGGAAGGCCGACGGGTCCGGAGGAGCGGCTGAGGTTGTTGGCGCTGGGGTTGCTTGTGTCCCTGTTCGTCTTGGTGCTGAGGTGCGGTGAGCCGCCGATTGCTCACGAGTGCGCTGACGCTGCAGCAGTACCTTGTAATGCGGGCATCCTCTGTAGTTTGCCGTGTGCTCGCCTCCGCAATTGCAGCACTTGGGGGCGTCGAGAGGTTGCTTGGTGCATTGCCCTAATTCATGGTGTTTACCGCACTTGACACAGCGAGGTGAGAGGTGGCAGTTCAGGGAGCTATGTCCATATCTCTGGCAGGCGAAGCATTGGGGAATGCCGGGGCGGGAGGTAAACGTCTCGACTTGTACCCTCAAAAAGAACATTGAGGACAGTTTATAAATGTTCATAAACTGCCCTTCTCTTTTCAGTTTGACCAGGAACACGTTCACTGGCCGTTTGTCTTTGGTTAGGAGAGGGGTGACGTGTGTTACGGTGAAACCATGGCTTTCTATCTCTAGTTTGATATCTGAAACGTCTGTGGAGTAGGGGATGCCCCTGATCACGACCTTCAGCTCCCGATCTTCTGGGAGGCTGAAGGTGTGATATTCGATTTTTAGGTGGTGGAGCCTTTTGAAGGGCCCTGTAGTCGGCTACCGAAGCCGGAAAAACTTTCATCAAAGTTCCTTGACATTTCACGTCAAGAGGGACATTGATTAATGATTGAAGGTGTCTGGCAGTTGCCAGCCAGTTCGTTGAGGGTGCTTTAAAGATTAGAGGTGGAATTTTGTTCGAAGTTGCTGGTGCGGCTCGTGGGGAGTTTGAATGGCCTGAAGGGCGATTTTCCGCGTTCGCGTCGGAGTCTGAGAACTCGTCCTCAGCTGCGGACTCTATAGTAGGGAGAGCTATAGATCTAGGGCGTTTAAGCCCTGAGTTTGAAACTGGTTCTGAATTGGAGTCGGAAAAGTGAGTGGATCTCTTCCGGCGGCGGGTATGAACCGACCAGCCGTTAAGGTCGGGCGGAACGTCCATGTCTGAATTTTCAGACATTTGATTACAATTAATTATTGAAACAGTTTAAAGAACATAAAATGTAAATTATCTAAGGGAAACGAACTGTCGCAGTTTATGAAAGTGAGGGGGAGGGCTGTACACTGGGAAGACACTTAACACACTTGCACTATGCGAACTGTCGCTTGTTTATAACTAACTCTAATATAATTTTTAAATAGATAGTTGCATGAAACTCACTGATTTAAATTAAATTAAACACTAAGAACTAAAAAGATTTCAAAAAACTTTTTTGAAATCGTTTAATAGATGTGGGAGATATTTGAAGAAAACACTGTCACATGGAACACTATCAACACAGTATGCGGAGATTCTGAACTGGCGCGGCAAACTTTTGCACCGTTCTCCTTAACGTCGTTGTCGCACACACGTTAGAATAACACAAAGGCTGTGACGTCACGGCTCAACGCGGGAAACTCACTACGCACAACCGGACGACATGACGGCACAGGCTGGACTGATACGAAACGTTCTACGCGGTCACTATATATAGGCGTGAGGTAAGCTCAGCCCCCTCTCCGCCCTCGACCGACAAATAACGTTCGGCCATCAGGAACCAAATAGGTTAAGTCAAAAAGTACATTATATTAATACATATGTAATAAATACTACAGCAATAAACTAAAAGTAATTAAATTAATACATCGTATTTGAAGAAAGCTATTTACGTAAAGTCTTAAGTAACTATATTCTTAAGTAACTTGTTTTATTTTTTATTTTTAATTATTTTTGTGGTATTGGGGTTCTTTCCAATATTTTTATTGTAATATATTGTACCACTATGTTCTTGATATTGTGTATTATCTTCAATACCTAAAGTAGTAAGTAGTGAGTGTGTAAGCTTCGTCACTGTGAATGTGTTTGTAAGTCTCGAGCTTATTAAGAGAGTAACGTTGATTGTGAGAGATGTTTGACCTCGTAAAATATTACGGGCATGTCATTCCTTGACGCTGGTCATCTACCCTGGGCTCCACTTACGGTACACGTCGTCCTGAAAGTTTAGACTCTAACCAGTCAAGCAGCCGACTATAACCTATAGATGGATTTCTCCAAATGTCATTTGAAGAGTTCAAAAGTTCTCAAATATCTATGTTTATAAAAGGAGATGACCTGACTGGAGGATTCATAATCAATCAACGGACAGCCGTAACTTTAATTATCGTAGGAGGGTGCTTTCATTTGGTAATGTTAAATCGAAATGGGGAGGGGGTTTGCGAAGTTTTAATTTTAGGGCAATTTCTAAAATTTCTTCATAAAACAGCTGCAGTTTACTGCATAAAACAGCTTACTGATGGAACTGATCAGCTGTTTTAAATTCGGTAAATAGCTGTTTAAATATATTTTTTTATTGTACAATTTTAAGCAATCATGTTTTGCAGTTTCGGTAAATAAACATCGAACAAAACAACTGTAGCTACTAAATTAGGTAAATAGTCATAGAATAGAACAGCTGTAGCTACTGACTGGTTTAAGCTATAAGCTGACAAAAATTACGAAAATAGCCATTGGATATAACTTCTGTAGCTATTGATTCATTTAAGCGACCGCCTGTTTCAAATTAGGTAAATAGTCAGTGAATAGAACAACATTCATGTAAGAGTTACTTGATCAGTTGTTACAAATCCGGTAAATAATTCGGTGAAATGTAAGGTAGCCTTCATTTTGGGACGTTTGAGCTAAACTCTTTATGTATGATATGTTTTGTTAGCTTTGCAAGACGGAAATCGTTCCGTACATCAACCGATTAGCTTGCGTTAGAATATTTTATTATTATTATTATTTCAAACAAATCTATGCTAAGTAAATACGTTGTAGCTATACTATATCGTGATGTGATATAGCGTTATGTTTTTCTAAGTGTATAGTTGAGCGCGTACTAGGACGATACGTCATGGACGGTACTTTTAAATGTGACACGGGAACTCCAGCCATTGGCACTTTTGATTGCTGGTCGTCTGCGTTGGAAAGTAATTATATTTATGTGATACATCTTTAGTTTCATATAGTTTCTGTAAATAAATGGTCTTATATGAGTTGATGAGTTTTTAGATTTACATCTTTGCTGTAAATAGCCTTATTTGAGTTTTTAGACTTTTTTAAAATACGCTAAAAATACTATAAAAATTTGAAGACCAGACGGAATTTATATGCCAAACAATATACAAAGTTTTCCTTATATTTCATTATGGTTTTTTATTCCTCTTAGCTTTTGTATAGTTTTGTTAACATTTTGTATGATGTTTTTATTAAGGTTTAGTTTTCTCAAAATAGTGATTAAACTTACTGTTGGAAAAAAATAAATGTATTTAGATTTAAATTTTTATTTATTAAAGAATTATTAATTAAAAATGTAATAATATTAGGATCATATAAGGTGGACTGTGGGAGTATCTGTATTTAACAGGAACAATCAGTCTAGACTAACAGCTTACCCTTAAGCGGCAGGATTACGTTGTAATCGTTCTGAGATGATCGTAGATTAACCCACAGTGTTTAGAGCATCTATCTAGGTGTTTTGCGAATCCCTAACAACTTTTCTACTCCATATTAAAGTTACTCCAGCCATTGGCACTTTTGAATGCTGTTCGTCTGCGTTAGAGATAATTATATTTTAGGTGACAAATCTTTAGTCTCATATAGTTTCTGTAAACAAATGATCTTATATGATCTATTGAGATTTTAGATTTACATCTTTGCTGTAAATAGCCTTATTTGAGTTTTTAGACTTTTTTAAAATACGCTAAAATACTATAAAAATTTGAAGACCAGACGGGTTTTATATGCCAAACAATATACAAAGTTTTCCAAGTTTAGGAAAATTTAAGGACCTGTACACAGAATGAAATGACAGCAAACATTCATGAGTTGTGGGAAAACCTAAATGTTTCGTTTTGAGTTCATAAATCATGCTTTCGGAAATGTCTTGAAGTTCTTCCTCGCTGACTTTATATATGGAGGAAAATGTGGAAACCCTTCCCGTTCATGGAGGGCCGCCCCAGTGCGCGCGTAGCTTATAAAAGCCTGTAAGTAATTCTGGAGTGAGGTTATGAAATAAACTATTATTGATAGAAGAAGTGGTTCCAACTTTAGAATGTCTGAGGACCTCTCGGCCTAAAACTGTATTACCACGGACCACCGAATACATTACGACATTTATCTTATGAATTGCAGCCAAATTGTAAAGTAATAAAACAAAACAATTTTCAAAAACAAAATAATATAATAAATGAAGGAAATGTTATAATTACCAATATTAAAGACATATAAACTGTAATTTTCAGAGCGTGGACTACACTACACATCAAAAAAAGTTGTAAATATTTCAACTAAAAATTGCCTTTTCATGAAATAAATAAATCAAAATTTACTTAATCGATAAATAACATTGGAAATTGACCTTATTCGTTTATTCTGATTGTTTGAAAAAACTGAGCTATATATTTACTTAAGACTTCTCAGGGAGAGGTGATATGCTATAATGTTATTGAAAGCTAGATTTTTACATGTAAAAATTATAATTGTTCTACTGTATAATCTAATAATTATTACAATGAAGATAATTCGAGAAATATGTTATGTTCATCAGGTTGTAATCTTGTTCAACGATAGTCTTAGTTCTGATTTAATCGGTAGAAAATATTTATAAATATCTTCTTCTTCTAAGTAGCTAACGGACTCTCCCAGCACCGAGGCTCTCACGGCCACCGGTTAAGAAACAGTTTTCTAGGAGAGAAGTTATTTTTCTCGTTTTCAAAATTATAAAAGAATTTTGGTGTCGGCATCAAGCTTATATAGTTTTTTCAATGACTTTGATAACATTTTTACATGGCCAGACATAATTTCTGTGTCGTGAAGTTCATATAAAAACTAAAATTTACTTAGCACAGATACTATACAAAGTTGTATCCAGTTTTCACCGAATAAAGTATATCCAGTTATCTTCAAAAACAGTATTTTCTTTACTACTGAAAATGAGAGGAGAAAAATATACCCTCCTTGAAAGAAAGTGGTGAAAGTGAAGATAAAATGTGCGTAATTATATTTAATCTAATTAAATATTTGTCGAGACTTCAGGAAATGAACCGAGTGCTCTTGTTCGCCAAACACGAAATCACGAAATTTCATTAAATTAATTAATTTACTTTTGGCAAATTTACGGGGGAGTTGTCTGTGTTGATTCGTAGTGACGTGTCGTGGCAAAACACAAGAAAATGAAATGTCCAGATATTTTGGTAGTAAATTAATTTATAACTAAATGTAAACACTATAAATGTTTAACACTATGGCAAATAACTGTGCTGACGGACTCCTTTCGAAATAATCGTTTCATTTACTTAGCGTTTCTGCTACTGGCTAGTTTCGTATACTGCCAGGGCAGTAAGGTGCTATACTTATTTCTTTTAGTTATAAAGCAATGAAAATAAACAATGAACTGAAGGAAATTATAGCTACCAACTTACCTGGTAATAGTTAAAGGCGATGTGACGCAACGTTTACACATTATTGTGAGTTGTATGTGCGTGCGTGTGTGTGTATGTTTCTACACAAGTGTGAAACTGTGCCTGTATGTATGCATGTACTGTAAGTATGCATGTATGTATGTAGGGGTGTGTGTATGTGTGTAGTGTGTGTGCGTGTGTGTGTATGTTTCTACACAAGTGTGAAACTGTGCCTGTATGTATGCATGTACTGTAAGTATGCATGCATGTATGTAGGGGGTGTGTGTATGTGTGTAGTGTGTGTGCGTGTGTGCGTATGTTTCTACACAAGTGTGAAACTGTGCCTGTATGTATGCATGTACTGTAAGTATGCATGCATGTATGTAGGGGGTGTGTGTATGTGTGTAGTGTGTGTGCGTGTGTGTGCATGTTTCTACACAAGTGTGAAACTGTGCCTGTATGTATGCATGTACTGTAAGTATGCATGCATGTATGTAGGGGTGTGTGTATGTGTGTAGTGTGTGTGCGTGTGTGTGCATGTTTCTACACAAGTGTGAAACTGTGCCTGTATGTATGCATGTACTGTAAGTATGCATGCATGTATGTAGGGGGTGTGTGTATGTGTGTAGTGTGTGTGCGTGTGTGTGCATGTTTCTACACAAGTGTGAAACTGTGCCTGTATGTATGCATGTACTGTAAGTATGCATGCATGTATGTAGGGGTGTGTGTATGTGTGTAGTGTGTGTGCGTGTGTGTGCATGTTTCTACACAAGTGTGAAACTGTGCCTGTATGTATGCATGTACTGTAAGTATGCATGCATGTATGTAGGGGGTGTGTGTATGTGTGTAGTGTGTGTGCGTGTGTGTGCATGTTTCTACACAAGTGTGAAACTGTGCCTGTATGTATGCATGTACTGTAAGTATGCATGCATGTATGTAGGGGTGTGTGTATGTGTGTAGTGTGTGTGCGTGTGTGTGCATGTTTCTACGCAAGTGTGAAACTGTGCCTGTATGTATGCATGTACTGTAAGTATGCATGCATGTATGTAGGGGTGTGTGTATGTGTGTAGTGTGTGTGCGTGTGTGTGTATGTTTCTACACAAGTGTGAAACTGTGCCTGTATGTATGCATGTACTGTAAGTATGCATGCATGTATGTAGGGGTGTGTGTATGTGTGTAGTGTGTGTGCGTGTGTGTGTATGTTTCTACACAAGTGTGAAACTGTGCCTGTATGTATGCATGTACTGTAAGTATGCATGCATGTATGTAGGGGTGTGTGTATGTGTGTAGTGTGTGTGCGTGTGTGTGTATGTTTCTACACAAGTGTGAAACTGTGCCTGTATGTATGCATGTACTGTAAGTATGCATGCATGTATGTAGGGGTGTGTGTATGTGTGTAGTGTGTGTGCGTGTGTGTGTATGTTTCTACACAAGTGTGAAACTGTGCCTGTATGTATGCATGTACTGTAAGTATGCATGCATGTATGTAGGGGGTGTGTGTATGTGTGTAGTGTGTGTGCGTGTGTGTGTATGTTTCTACACAAGTGTGAAACTGTGCCTGTATGTATGCATGTACTGTAAGTATGCATGCATGTATGTAGGGGGTGTGTGTATGTGTGTAGTGTGTGTGCGTGTGTGTGTATGTTTCTACACAAGTGTGAAACTGTGCCTGTATGTATGCATGTACTGTAAGTATGCATGCATGTATGTAGGGGGTGGGTGTATGTGTGTAGTGTGTGTGCGTGTGTGTGTATGTTTCTACACAAGTGTGAAACTGTGCCTGTATGTATGCATGTACTGTAAGTATGCATGCATGTATGTAGGGGGTGTGTGTATGTGTGTAGTGTGTGTGCGTGTGTGTGTATGTTTCTACACAAGTGTGAAACTGTGCCTGTATGTATGCATGTACTGTAAGTATGCATGCATGTATGTAGGGGGTGTGTGTATGTGTGTAGTGTGTGTGCGTGTGTGTGCATGTTTCTACACAAGTGTGAAACTGTGCCTGTATGTATGCATGTACTGTAAGTATGCATGCATGTATGTAGGGGGTGTGTGTATGTGTGTAGTGTGTGTGCGTGTGTATGTATGTTTCTACACAAGTGTGAAACTGTGCCTGTATGTATGCATGTACTGTAAGTATGCATGCATGTATGTAGGGGTGTGTGTATGTGTGTAGTGTGTGTGCGTGTGTGTGCATGTTTCTACACAAGTGTGAAACTGTGCCTGTATGTATGCATGTACTGTAAGTATGCATGCATGTATGTAGGGGGTGTGTGTATGTGTGTAGTGTGTGTGCGTGTGTGTGTATGTTTCTACACAAGTGTGAAACTGTGCCTGTATGTATGCATGTACTGTAAGTATGCATGCATGTATGTAGGGGGTGTGTGTATGTGTGTAGTGTGTGTGCGTGTGTGTGCATGTTTCTACACAAGTGTGAAACTGTGCCTGTATGTATGCATGTACTGTAAGTATGCATGCATGTATGTAGGGGTGTGTGTATGTGTGTAGTGTGTGTGCGTGTGTGTGTATGTTTCTACACAAGTGTGAAACTGTGCCTGTATGTATGCATGTACTGTAAGTATGCATGCATGTATGTAGGGGGTGTGTGTATGTGTGTAGTGTGTGTGCGTGTGTGTGTATGTTTCTACGCAAGTGTGAAACTGTGCCTGTATGTATGCATGTACTGTAAGTACAACTTTCCTCATTCTTCCCCCCACATAAACCAGGATTTGACTTTGTAGTGAAGCTTTTTACATGTTTTACATTGGCGAATGCTTCGCACAACGTCATTAGTGCTTCAGTGCCGGTCTCTAGGTTACGTTTGCCTCGGGGCGAAGTTCAGAGTTTGTAACCTTATTTGAATCACTACCGCAGAATCGATGCCGTGTCAGCAATGCATTATCTTAACATCTAATTTAACTTGACTCCTGTAATTAAATTCGCAGAGAGACTAATTTCGTTATTAGCAGATGTTACGCGGGGTAAACTAATCTCTCCGCCTCGCCCGTCTACTCAACATTTTAATTGCTTTAGTTATTTTTAACATAACCGCTATGTAACTTCAAAGTTATGGAAAACTTTATACTGGCTTCTAAGAAACTTGGTAGTAAATTAGTCCACGGTAAATTTCCACGGTTTTACGTCAGTTTCTCGTCTTCCTTTTATTGGGTTAAACGTTTTAAATAAAAATGAAAAACTTTGTTGGTGGTTCCAACCTCCTAACGAATATATAATGTTATATTCCCTATGTATCCTAGAATGTTTACTTCAAACTAAAATATTGTCTAGTAAGAAAGCAATTAACTACTGACACGGCATACCCCTTACTTTAACGTATATTAAACAGTGTGGACTTAAAATAACTATTAATAATTTAAAATAAGTATTTCCAAGATCCTGTTTGTTGAATACAGATGATTAAAAACCCATTATTTAACCGCTTTCTTAACAGAATGGCAATGGATATGCTCGTACTACAACACGATGTAGCACATTTACTGCCATTTCTAATCCTGAAGCTATTAAAGACATCAATAACTGATAACTATTATTAAACTATCAGAAACATTGGACACAAAAGTAACAGTTATGAAAAGAGTGAATGTTTTTGAAGTTTGTTGGTAATTTTAATTGCTATCATATAGTCTACCCTTTTTTGTGGGGAAATATTGAGAGATATTTACGATGGTTTTGGTTTTACGTGAATAATATAGGAAAACAATGCAAGAGGAAAAAAAAGGAAATTTATATCATTCACATACAAAAGAACCCTCAAGAATCGCTTTAAAAAGTTCAAAAATCAGTTTACATGATAGCATTTAAAACTAACAACAAACTGTAACACAACAAAAAACATAAACCCCAAACACCATATAGGCCCACAAATGCACATCTACCTAAAAGCACACAAACTTTATAAGCACTAGTTTGGTGATTGCATGTTTAATGCGACATATGCCATACCTCAATTGAATCAAATTAAAGCACAGATTCAGTCAACATGGAGAAACTCATAGATCACGAAGTAACACTGGTCTTTATGACGGTTTGTAAATATAAATTTCATTGGTAAATAAAATGGAAACGTTTTTGGACATTATATACCATGGATGTAATATAACCATAACCCCTTTACTTAAGGATTTTTCAGGAATAATAACTTTCCTCTTTTTATCACAATAAAACAAATAGCTTCAAAGATTATCTCCTTAGATTTGTTATGATGTTTGTTGGACGTGTTAAAATGATTTGTGCGAGAGTTACGTGTTTCCAGTGAAAGTAGTTATTAGGGGCGAAGAGTTAATAAGTTGAATAATGTGCACGCTAAGAGCTTTTGTCAAAATGTGTTATTCTGTAGTTGCAAAACATTTGAACGCTGAAATATTTTATACGGATATTCTAATGCTAAACTGAAGGAAACGTGTATTTACGGGTTTAATCAGTTTATGTTAGGTGTAAAGGTTAGGATTTATTCCGAGGCAATCCTTCTCACAAGGATTAGCACTAAGGATGTTTAGTGTTCCTAATTCTGGCTATACTGACATTATCGTGTGCGTGTTCCTAGTATACACATTTATTCAAGTGCGAATGTCACCCCTTCTTATGTACGTGGGTAATGTGTGAGTATAGTGCAACCTTTTCCCCCAGTACAACGGAATTCCAAGGCCATGGAATTCCGCGAACCCCCCATAGCCTTTCTGAGACAAGGGAGGGCTTCCTCAAATAACAACGGAAAAGGATCGGAATGCATGTAAAGGTATAAATCGCCCCTAGTACTGCAAAGTGGTGGAGAACTGTGACTGACATGTACTGGGTTGCATCTATGTAATATTTAAAGGCATGAAGATAGCTTTGCAAGCAAAGTGGTATTGGAAAATAAACCATGGTTTCGAATTGAGTAAACATCACATATAGTATAGGCGCTTGAGCATTGCTTGTGTGAGCAGTATGGATTTCATGAGGTAGGTCTGTTTTTAATCCGGACTAAATAGAAGCGTTTATCGATGATCCTGTTAAATGAACTTCAACTTCGTAAGAATAAGTTTCTTTATATCATGCTTTTCATTGCTATTCTTCATGTATAGTAATTTAAATTTAGTGTGCTAGAAAGTTAATTCTAATTTGTTTAGAAAACATGCAGATTCTTAAAAATCATGTTAAAAACACCAGCAGCCTGCAAGGCTTCGCTATGGAATGTTTTGGAGTATTTTAGTAATGAGACATATTTTTATGATGTCGAATATTAAGAGAGGTCACTGTTGTAGCATTACTCTATTTCTTTATCTTTAGATAGGTATGTGCAGGTCTTAGCGTGCTGTGTTTCTGTAGGATACCACAGTAAAAGTCTACTTTAATAGCAAAACACGTATGAGCGGCCGCAGAAAATATCAGAATGGAGCATCTATAATTCCCTTTGCATGCACCTGTGCGCATTATCTTTGCATTTTATGCAGTAAATCACTGACTTTATCTCTTTTACGTACGTTTATAATTTATTGTTACTGGAAGTTAATTAGGTGTTTTGCTATTTCCTGGAATTGTTACTTTTGCGCGTCGGTTTACAAAGACGTTGCAAAACATTTCATTGTTTTTAATAAAAAATTAAATCTTGTTGGTTTCTATATTATGAAGGTATTTATTTTACCAATCCATGCAATAAATTTTCAAGTATTGTTCTCTGGAAATATAGTTTGGGAGAGTGACGAGTACATACTCATTTCTACTCAATATTGAGACACTCACTGGACTCAGGACTTAGATACTCATTTAGAGAAGACTCACAACGAGGGGCACACATTGTTTCACGATTGAGAAACTCTCTTAATCTGCTTTCATTTTCGCTTACATTAGTTTTCACTATAATCCAATATAAATAGTTTTCTGCTACGTTTATTTACAGAGCACAGAGGTGTACAGAAGTGTACAAGGATGGTACACGTATAAATCTGCTAAGGGCAGTGCGGATGTAGCGGTAAGATATTGCGATCAATGACTAATGCTGGCACACATTAAAATTCTACCGTGTTTCTCACACATGATTTTCCCTGGTGGATGAACTATACATTGAAACTAAACTCCTTGTTTAAACTACCGAGTTTTTAACTCTGAGTAAAGGAAAGCCCTAGTGGCATTAGTGGATGTACGATTGTCTTAAATTATTAAACCTTTAAAAGATACGAAGCGACGCATGAGAGATTGCGGGAAGTAATTTCTAGACTAGTTTTTACTACTTTTGTCACCATTTTCGCATCGCTCGCTCCACACCATAATACCACTTCCACAAATATTTGCGGTTATGTTTAGCTAGTGTACAAAGGCGTGCCTCGTAATGAGGCGATTCTTTTACCACTTTACTAAGAGAAGGCCTTGATATTGTGAGGGCGTGCCTGAGACGAGAAATCTTGGAAAACACAAGGACACTGGATAATTTTGTAGAGGCGCACCTGAGACGAGACCTCTAGGGAAGAACAAGGTCACAGGATGATATTGTGGAGGCGCGCCTGAGATGAGACATCTCGGGGAGACAAATGTCATAGGATGAAATTGTGGAGGCGCACATGAGACAAAACCTCTTGGGGAAAGCAAGGTCAGGATGATATTTCGGAAGTGCTCCTGAGACGGGACATATTGGAGAAAGTAAGTTCACAGGATGTTATTGTGGAGGCGGTCTAGAGAAAAGACATCTTAGAGACCGCAAAGTCACAGGATGATATTGGGGAGGTGCGCCTGTGACGTGACGTTTTGGAGAAAGTAAGGTCACAGAATTATATTGTGGAGGCGCGACTGAGATAAGACCTCTTTACGATAGCATGGTCACAGGATGATATTGTGGTGGCGACCCTGAGAGAAGGTCTCTTGGGGAAAGCAAAGTACCAGGATGATATTGTAGAGCCGCTAATTAGACGTGTTTGCTTTGAGAAAGCAAGGTCACAGGATGATACTGTGGAAGCGCGACTTAGTCAAGACCTCTTTGGGAAAGCAGGTTCACAGGCGTATATTATAGTGGTGCGACTCAGATAAGAGCTTTTGGGGAAAGTAAAGTCACAGGATGTAATAATGGAGGCGCGCCTGAGACCAGACCACTTGGTGAAAGCAATGTCACAGGATGATACTGTGGAGGTGCACCTGAAAAAAAACATCTTAGGGAAAGCAAGGTCAGGATGATATTGTGGAGGTGCTCCTGAGACGAGACATCTTGAAGAAAGCAAGGTGAAAGGAAGATATTGTGGAAACGAGACTGAAACGAGATCTCTTGGAGAAAGTAAGGTCACAGCATGATTTTTGAAGTGTCTGAGACAAGACCTATAATGGAAAGCAAGTTCAAAGGATGATATTGTGGAGGAATGAGTGAGACGAGATTTCTTGTAGAAAGTAAGGTCACCGGATGGTATTGTGGAGGTGCGCCACAGTAAAGAAATCTTGGAGAAACAAAGGCACAGGATAATATTGTGGAGGAACACTTGAAACGATACCTCTTAGAGAAAGAAGGAACACAGAATGATGTTGTGGAGGCTTTCCTTAGACGTGACTTCTTTGAGAAAGCAAGTTCACAGGATAATACTGTTCAAGCGCGACTGAGTCAAGACCTCTTTGGAAAAGCAAGGTCACTGGATGATATTGTGGATGCGTGAGGGACACGAGATATCTTGGAGAAAGTAAGGTGGATGATATTGTAGACACGACCTCTTGGGGAGAGGATATTAGCCCAGATACGAGCCCTCGTCCTCTTACCATGATTCTCCTCATGGTTAAACTATAACCGAGGATGAAGTTGGATTTGTTGGATCAAACGTAGCGAGAATAATAAATCTTGCTCATGTCTTCCATAGGGGTCTGCATTGAGGGGAGGCAAAGGTCACAGTATGATATTGTGGAGGCGCGCCTGACACGAGATAACTTGGAGAAAGTAAGGTCACATAATGATATTGTGGAGGAACGCCTGAGACAAGACCTCTTGGGGAAACAAAGGACACAGGATGATATTGTGGTGTCGCAACTGAGATGAAACATCTTGGTGAAAGCAAGGTCACAAGATGTTATTGTGGAGGTGCGCCTGAGACAAGACCCTTAGGGAAAGGAGATTTACAGGATTCTTACCAGGATTATTTTGGTGGTTGGACTATAGCCGAGGATAAGGTTAGATTTATTGGAGGAAGCGTAGCGAGAATAATAAGCCTTGCTCATGTCTTCCATAGGGGTTTGCATTGCGTTTCACTCAGATCGCAAAAGCTATTTGGTTGAATAGACAGAGTTAATTCTTTTAGCCACCACAGAGCCCTCTGGTAGACTGAGTTGTAACCGTATTTAATTATCGGACACTATATTCCGACGGGAAAGTTTGCAACTTACCTTTCTCACAAAGCTTGTATAGACTGAAAGCAGTCGACCAAATATAGAACTCTGTTCGTTAACCGAAGTTGCAGCTGTGTTGTGTTGCTATGATAAATCTTTGCACGTACGACAAGTGTTTGGCAATAGCACTGTTGTTTAATAATTAAAATACTTTAGTTTTAATAAAGTTCAACTCTATGCACTCGGAATATTGTCTGTTGTAGCCGCCTCCACTGACTCCACCTCTCCGTCACACATCCTTATTGGACGATACTCCAGAACACAATCATTTACTTTCTACCTTTAGGTTTAAAATATTGCAAGATGTGAACTTGAAGTTGAACTTCGAACTTCAATTTTCAATTCAACAAAGTATGAAATATTACTCTCAATATTTCATGTGATATTTCTTTCGCCGTTTAAAACTTTTTAAAATTAAGCATTTTATTAAAGGTTCTTTAAATAATGTCTTTTGAATGCATACATACTCCTGTTGAAGTTTAGGGTTTAGCTTTAAAAAGAACTCTATAGTATATCTCGTTTTTTAAAATCAAAGATCTTTTTCAAGGATCATTTACGTTAAAGGAGAAACCCTCACGACGCAACTCCTATTTATATCCAAGTAAAGCTATTCTTAAACTCAATCTGAGATCGGAAAAGATAATCATATGGTGTTTTCATAACAATAAAATATTTTAAGTAAATGATCATGAGTCAGTAGCACCGTCGGATTTGTTTTCTCTATCTATTGATATTCCGCGAACACACTAAGATAAACTCTACCCTCTAGGCAGAGTTTTGAAATTTAACTACAATTTTAGGCATTAATAAAATGGCCCATTTTACAATTGAAAAATAAGTTAGTTAAATTTATTCTCAATTTAAGTGTATTCCAAAATTAAAAAGAAGACAGTGAACAATACATTTAAGTGCATACAGAGGATGGTATTAAATAGGAATTGTAGTTAAAGGGCTTAAAAAAACGTCTTTTAAGATAAGTTTAGATTTTTGTTTTACAAATTATAATTTTATAAAGAAATATCGAGTCTATGAGACTTCCTTGGAAGTTCATTAAAATTCACACATTTTCTACAGTCAACTTCAGGTATCTTTTGAGTTTTGCTTCACAAATATGCTTTATGCCCAAATTACACATGTTGAAGACTTTTACGGACACTGCCGTGTATATTTATTATTATTAGGCTTCAGGTTACTATCACTTTGTCTTGTGCGAAAACTACCTTGAAGTTATATTATTTCGAGTTAACATTGAAATTATTATAAAATTTGATAAAAACGTGGCCAGTTTAATGTAATTGTTTAGTCTATAAAAAATTAACAGAAAATTTAAAAACCTTGTGAAAGGGTAAACCGCAAACCCTCTCTCGCTGCGGCCTTTATGTCTCTCTAAATTGTTCCTAACGTACTATGTACACTCATTGCTTATACTCAATATAGGTCTGTTGATTCCTGATGCCAGAATTACCTAATAGGCTCAGCTCTGTCTCCAGTGAGTCACTTACCGGTTGTCTTACTACGAGGATATAGTATATTTTTTAAAACATGACATGATTATTTTGATAAAATTTTGTAAAACTACTAAAAATCGTATGGAAAACGATGTGGCATTCGACTATAATAATTAAAAAATTAACTTGTAATATCTGCAAACTAATTAATGTGTAATAGCTTTCATTACCTTAATAACGCACTGACTATAAATCTGTTTCCTAGAACTAATAAGTCCCAATACAAGCTGTTAGTTTGAGTATTGCATGTGGAGACAATGGTAGTAAATGTGTTGACACCGTATTCGAGATGGGAAACATTTGTCATAATGGTGTTATTAGGTTCTCGCATTAAGGTAACTAATAAGTAATTAATTGGTGAAACGCCAATAGTTTAATAGGTATTCCGCCTCCAGGGCTCAACCAGAACTTTAGAGAAAAAACTCATTCGTCGCATCAATATCTTTATAGTATAATTACATTTCACGCTTTATTATTAATTCAGTTTTTACAAGTGAATACAGTTTTTAATTCATTTGTTTATTGTTTACCAATAACTTCTTCACATATCATTTCCATTTTTTTAGGTGTACGTTTCCTTTTTGGGCTTTCTTGAACATACGGTTTCTACTTGAATAATGTTCTAGCGATTTTGTTTCCCTTTCCCTCACTTCGCTCGCCTTTGTCTGAGAATTCAGTGATAACAGTCCATGTCAAAATCTTACACAGCTGATCCCAAGGGATGCACCCGTGGCGCGTTTAACGTTCTTGGAAGCGGAATACTCACACAAAGTACACAGATAGGGGGAGATTGTAGCCGTATATAAAACGTGTTTCTCTACGTGTGACAAATTTATATACTTGTCATGCAAATGTATTTACTTCCCCACACAGTTGTATATCTACTCAAGTTAAATAATAATGACAGGTATAGTTTCGAACTAAGCTCTTTGTATACACACACACACATCGGTCGAAGAAATCATCTCACCGGTGACCAGACCTCGGCCATCAAAAGGTACTATATCTTAGAAGAAACACAATTAGTTTAGAAAAAACGAAACAAACTGTATGGAATGAATGTTTTCATTTTATGCCTCTAATGTAAAGAATAAAAACCATATAATCAGTCTAAGCATATGCACATTCTTAAATGAGTGAAGTAAAGCTTATATTTAAAGATGGTCTATCATACCTTACTAAAGAAATGTCTAAATGGAAAATCGCAGAACCAAATAAATCCGTAGATTTGGTAGCGAGTTCCCAGAATAGTTTTTGTAGGCCTATAATCTATGGAGTTTAGAGATTATGATGCAATTTTAAGTTTCAACAAAGATAATGTCACCAGCTTGAAATGACTGTAAGTTGAAACACGGGTTCAGTGTTTGGTGAAATGGACAAAATAAGAGTTTGAAAATGGGAGTAAATGTAATCACAACTTATGAAAAAAGCAAGGCTACGTTGTGAAAGTGTCAAGAAGACGTTAAATGAAACTTTTGCAGAAAATGAAAAACCAGACTAGCTGTGACATGATACTGGGAAACATTAAACAAGAATAAAAAAGTATTATTAGTATTACGTCCAGTTTTATCATTGTTTTTCTGAAAAATAAATATTTCTGTATCAAGGACAAATTATCTAAGAAACTTGATAGGGTGAAGCTCTAAAGTTTATACCGCATAGTCTTGTAGTTTAGGTGCAAACGTTACACAGGATGTTTTAGTTTAAAGCCGTAGTTTTTATTTTACTTTGAAAATAAAAAATACTTTTTAATTTTCATAAATACATATTTAAAAACAAATCTAAATCTGTAAACAAAGGAAGAGAAAATAAAAGTGTGATTTAAAGTATCGATACTATACCGTTGTACATCTTTGTACGATAACATACGACTTGGTTATCGATTCGTGCGTTATCCATATAACTTTGTATGTTATTATTTGATAATTTTATTGTTTTGTGGCTGGTTTTGACAGTCACTCAACAACATTGGTTAAATGGCCGGCTGTCGTGCAATCGCTTATTAGTGCAAAGAGGTTTGTCGCCTCTGTCGCCATTTCAACATGAGGTAATAGTTATCATAGCTTGTAAAGGGGTTCAGACACCCCTTGCTTTCCTTTTTAAAATTTCCCAAATTGATGATTAAATATCTCAGAGCCTCTTGAGATACAGTTATGAAATTTTTACCACTTGCTCTTGTTGGTTGAATGCAACTTCAAATCAAACTTTTATTTTCTCTTCCTTTGTTTACAGATATAGATTTGTTTTTAAATATGTATGTGTGTGTGTGTGTGTGTGTGTGTGTGTGTGTGTGTGTGTGTGTATACAAAGAGCTTAGTTCGAAACTATACCTGTCATTATTATTTAACTTGAGTAGATATACAACTGTGTGGGGAAGTAAATACATTTGCATGACAAGTATATAAATTTGTCACTCGTAGAGAAACACGTTATATATACGGCTACAATCTCCCCCTATCTGTGTACTTAGGAGATAATCTTTGAAGCTATTTGTTTTATTGTGATAAAAAGAGGAAAGTTATTATTCCTGAATAATCCTTAAGTAAAGGTTATGGTTATATTACATCCATGGTATATAATGTCCAAAAACGTCTCTATTTTATTTACCAATAAAATTTATATTTACAAACCGCCATAAAGACCAGTGTTACTTCGTGATCTATGAGATTCTCCATGTTGACTGAATCTGTGCTTTAATTTGTTTCAATTGAGGTATGACATATGCCACATTAAACATACAATCACCAAACTAGTGCTTATAAAGTTTGTGTGCTTTTAGGTAGATGTGCATTTGTGGGCCTATATGGTGTTTGGGGTTTATGTTTTTTGTTGTGTTACAGTTTGTTGTTAGTTTTAAATGCTATCATGAAAACTGATTTTTGAACTTTTTTAAGCGATTCTTGAGGGTTCTTTTGTATGTGAATGATATAAATTTCTTTTTTCTCTTCTTGCATTGTTTTCCTATATTATCATTTTATAGTTAGAAAAAAGTTTCAACTGTCGGTATTTATCAGACACACAAATAAGTTGTGAGAGAAAAAGTATGATATTGATACAAAATCTTATAAAAATGCACAATACTCACTGCTCACAACCGCTTACATTTCTTTATTCATACTAGTTTCTGCAACAATACAGTTGTTTTTCTCAGTCTAAATCACTCACTATTAATAAAAATGTCTTTATATCGTGTTTTCTTATGTTTGTTAAATTTCATATTTTTCTCTGATCTAACTCTGATTTTCATCTAGAGTGAGTAATTTACACTGAAGAAGACAACTTGTAATTTTTCCGAAAAAAGTATGTTTAGAGAATTACACTCTGTTGCGAGTAGAGAATGTAACAGTGAAAGTAAGCTTTTTGTAATTCTATTTATAAATATTGTAATGTTTCTATCAAAAGGTATTTTTTGCTCAGATGTTAAATAAATGACGACGCATAATACCAACAAGTGAAATTTTCGGTTAACTTTTATAATAAAAATGAGAATATGCTTAAAATATTACGAAATGATAAAAAGAAATTTATCTGATTCACGTAAAACCAAAACCATCGCAAATATCTCCCAATATTTCTCCACAAAAAAGGGTAGACTATACGATAGCAATTAAAATTAAAAACAAACTTCAAAAAAATTCACTCTTTTCATAACTGTTACTTTTGTGTCCAATGTTTCTGATAGTTTAATAATAGTTATCAGTTATTGGTGTCTTTAATAGCTTCAGGATTAGAAATGGCAGTAAATGTGCTACATCGTGTTGTAGTACGAGCATATCCATTGCCATTCTGTTAAGAAAGCGGTTAAATAATGGGTTTGTTTTTAATCATCTGTATTCAACAAACAGGATCTTGGAAATACTTATTTTAAATTATTAATAGTTATTTTAAGTCTACATTGTTTAATATATGTTAAAGGAAGGGATATGTCGCGTAAGTAGTTAATTGCTTTCTTACTAGACAATATTTTAGTTTGAAGTAAACATTCTAGGATATATAGGGAATATAACATTATATATTCGTTAGAAGGTTGGAACCACCAACAAAGTTTTTCATTTTTATTTAAAACGTTTCACTCAATAATAGGAAGACGAGAAACTGACGTAAAACCGTGGAAATAATAGAACTAATTTACTACCAAGGTTCTTAGAAGCCAGTATAAAGTTTTCCATAACTTTGAAGATACATAGCGGTTATGTTAAAAATAACTAAAGCAATTAAAATGTTGAGTAGACGGGCGAGGCGGACAGATTAGTTAACCCCGCGTAACATCTGCTAATAAGGAAATTAGTCTCTCTGTGAATTTAATTACAGGAGTCAAGTTAAATTAGATGTTAAGATAATGCATTGCTGACACGGCATCGACTCTGCGATAATGATTCAAATAAGGTTACGAACTCTGAACTTCGCCCCGAGGCAAACGTAACATAGAGACCGGCACTGAAGCTCTAATGAAGTTGTGCGAAGCATTCGCCAATGTAAGACATGTAAAAAGCTTCACTCCAAGGTCAAATCCTGGTTTATGTGGGGGGAAGAATGAGGAAAGATATTTATTTAGGGGTTGAAACTGCTCTCCTTGAGGATATGGGGAAGAATCAATTCGCATGAACAGCGTATACTGTGTGTTTGGATTCTAGGTGGAGGTATCTACACTTTACTACATGGAAAGTAAGTCAGATAAAGACGGGACATGCATTTGACTTGGTATCCAACTGGGATATGCCAGTTCTTCAATAGCCTGTAAGAAGTTATCTACCAGCCAATACTTCACATCTGAAGAAAGATTATGATAGGAGAGACAGAAGTTGAGCCGAGGAACCGCTTGATATACGAGGTGGGGAAGAAACATGGTTAATCACGGGCAGGACCGACTGAGGTACACTTGTTCTCTATTACGCTCTAGAAGGCTCAGGTATAAAGGGTCAAATTTCTTGATCGACGTCTTTGTCTTTTGTTGTACAATAATTATTCTCTATATTTAGTACTCTTTTGAAATAAATTACCATTAAATGTTTGAATAGTTTTTTGTGACTATCACTTGGTAGTTTATTGTGTTTTTGATACATTTTATATTTGTAATATTCTTAAAGGCCGACAGGCTAGTTCCGGCAGACAGATATTATTGTAGTAATATGACTAAGTAATTTAATAATAAGAAAGTGTAATGTGAACAATAACGCATACAGTTTGCAAGTTTCGCAAGATAAAGTTTATAGACGGCAAGATATTTTACTGGTACTGATATTTTATGAGCCACTAACGGCTCCAAAAGTGTTACGTTATAGTTAGATTTATAAACGTCATGCTACGATAAACTATTGGCAATAGGTACCTCAATCTTCAGAAAATCGTGCCTAGATGAACTACATAAAACACACACGTACACACACTACACACATACACACACCCCCTACATACATGCATGCATACTTACAGTACATTCATACATACAGGCACAGTTTCACACTTGTGTAGAAACATACGCACACACACGCACGCACATACAGCTCACAATAATGTGTAAACGTTGCGTCACATCGACTTTAACTATTACCAGGTAAGTTGGTAGTTATAATTTTCTTCAGTTCATTGTTTATTTTCATTGCTTTATAACTAAAAGAAATAAGTAAAGCAACTGACTGCCCTGGCAGTATACGAAACTACCCAGTAGCAGAAACGCTAAGTAAATGAAACGATTATTTCGAAAGGTGTCCGTCAGCACAGTTGTTTGCCATAGTGTTAAACATTTATAGTGTTTACATTTAGTTATAAATTAATTTACTACCAAAATATCTGGACATTTCATTTTCTTGTATTTTGCCACGACACGTCACTACGAATCAACACAGACAACTCCCCCGTAAATTTTCCAAAAGTAAATTAATTAATTTAGTGAAATTTCGTGATTTCGTGTTTGGCAAACAAGAACGCTCGGTTCATTTCCTGAAGTCTCGACAAATATTTATTTAGATTAAATATAATTACGCACATTTTATCTTCACTTTAACCACTTTCTTTCAAGGAGGGTATATTTTTCTCCTCTCATTTTCAGTAGTAAAGAAAATACTTTATTTGAAGATAACTGGATATACTTTTTTCCAATGTTATTTATCGACTACGTAAATTTTGATTTATTTATTTCATAAAAAGGCAATTTTTAGTTGAAATATTTACAACTTTTTGTGATGTGTAGTGTAGCCCACGCTCTGAAAATTACAGTTTATATGACTTTAATATTGGTAATAATACCCGTTCCTACATTTATTATAATAGTTTGTTTTTGAAATTTGTTTTTTTTTATTACTTTTCAATTTGGCTGCAATTCATAAGATAAATGTCGTAATGTATTCGGTGGTCCGTGGTAATACAGTTTTAGGCCGAGAGGTCCTCACACATTCTAAAGTTGGGAACCACTTCTCCCATTAATAATAGTTTATTTCATAACCTCACTCCAGAACTACTTACAGGTTTTTATAAGCTACGCGCGCACTGGGGCGGCACTCCATGGACGGGAAGGGTTTCCACATTTTCCTCCATTATATAAAGTCAGCGAGGAAGAGCTTCAGGACATTTCCGAAAGCATGATTTATGAACTCAAAACGAAACATTTAGGTTTTCCCACAACTCATGAATGTTTGCTGCCATTTCATTCTGTGTACAGGTTCTTAAATTTTCCTAAACTTGGAAAACTTTGTATATTGTTTGGCATATAAATCCCGCCTGGTCTTCAAATTTTTATAGTATTTTTAGCGTATTTTAAAAAAGTCTAAAAACTCAAATAAGGCTATTTACAGCAAAGATGTAAATCTAAAATCTCATCAGCTCATATAAGACCATTTATTTACAGAAACTATATGAAACTAAAGATGTATCACATAAATATAATTATTTCCAACGCAGACGACCAGCAATCAAAAGTGCCAATGGCTGGAGTTCCCGTGTCACATTTAAAAGTACCGTCTGTTACGTATCGTCCTAGTACGCGCTCAACTATACACTTAGAAAAACATAACGCTATATCGCATCACGATATAGTATAGCTACAACGTATTTACTTAGCATAGATTTGTTTGAAATATTAATAATAATAATAAAATATTCTAACGCAAGCTAATCGGTTGATGTACGGAACGATTTACGTCTTGCAAAGCTAACAAAACATATGATACATAAAGAGTTTAGCTCAAACGTCCCAAAATGAAGGCTACGTTACACCTCACCGAATTATTTACCGGATTTGTAACAACTGATCAAGTAACGCTTACTTGAATGCTGCTCTATTCACTGACTATTTACCAAATTTGAAACAGGTGATCGCTTAAATAAATCAATAGCTACAGAAGTTATATCCAATGGCTATTTTCGTAATTTTTGTCAGCTTATAGCTTAAACCAGTCAGTAGCTACAGCTGTTCTATTCTATGACTATTTACCTAATTTAGTAGCTACAGTTGTTTTGTTCGATGTTTATTTACCGAAACTGCAAAACATGATTGCTTAAAACTGTACAATAAAAAAAATATATTTAAACAGCTATTTACCGAATTTAAAACAGCTGATCAGTTCCATCAGTAAGCTGTTTTATGCAGCAAACTGCAGATGTTTTATGAAGAAATTTTAGAAATTGCCCTAAAATTAAAACTTCGCAAACCCCCTCCCCATTTCGATTTTAACATTACCAAATGAAAGCACCATCCTACGATAATTAAAGTTACTGCTGTCCGTTGATTGATTATGAATCCTCCAGTCAGGTCATCTCCTTTTATAAACATAGATATTTGAGAACGTTTGAACTCTTCAAATGACATTTGGAGAAATCCATCTATAGGTTATAGTCGGCTGCTTGACTGGTTAGAGTCTAAACTTTCAGGACGACGTGTACCGTAAGTGGAGCCCAGGGTAGATGACCAGCGTCAAGGAATGACATGCCCGTAATATTTTACGAGGTCAAACATCTCTCACAATCAACGTTACTCTCTTAATAAGCTCGAAACTTACAAACACATTCACAGTGACGAAGCTTACACACTCACTACTTACTACTTTAGGTATTGAAGATAATACACAATATCAAGAACGTAGTGGTACAATATATTACAATAAAAATATTGGAAAGAACCCCAATACCACAACAATAATCAAAAATAACAAATAAAACAAGTTACTTAAGAATATAGTTACTTAAGACTTTACGTAAATAGCTTTCTTCAAATACGATGTATTAATTTAATTACTTTTAGTTTATTGCTGTAGTATTTATTACATATGTATTAATATAATGTACTTTTTGACTTAACCTATTTGGTTCCTGATGGCCGATCGTTATTTGTCGGTCGAGGGGGGAGAGGGGGCGAAGCTTACCTCACGCCTATATATAGCGACCGCGGAGAACGTTTCGTATCATTCTAGTTTGTAACTTCTTGTGTGCTAGATTGTATTTTGTAATAAGACCCTCTGATGACGATGACATGGTCATCGAAAGGGTTTAATCTTAAGTAACTTGTTTTATTTGTTATTTTTGATTATGTTTGTGGTATTGGGGTTCTTTATAAAATATTTGTATTGTAATTGCAGATAATGTTTATAAGATATTTGCGTCACTAATTATTGAAAATATTTTTATAATACAATCTAAATATTGATGTTAGTAGTGTTTTTAATTGGTTTTTTGAGATTGGTGAACCGAAATCAAAAATTAATGTATACATATTTAAAAAATTTTAACTATTCAACACACTCAACTAACTTCTTTTTAAAACCGTCCCTTCTAAGGATATTTTCCTTTCATAGATTGGGATATAAGTATATAACTCAGTGGTTCCCAACCTTTCTAGCTTGGGGGCCCAGTTATATATTTTTTTAAAATTTCGATGCCCACCTAGAATATATATATATATATATATATATATATATATATATATATATATATAGGCCTATATTCTTCTAAGTATAAATTTAAATTGTTTTAGATAGGTCATTAAATTAAAACATATTTGGTAAAAAAGAAAAAAAAAACACTTTTTACTGAAGAAACTTTATTTACAAGTACATTATCAATTCTGTCCGAACTTAATGGGATTTTTGACATTGTTTATCCTGTACTAATGTATCAATATCGGGAACGAAACTTGACAATTTCAACCTTAAGTCACTCTCCACATTTAACTTATTCCTATACTTATTTTTGAAATACACTAAAGTAGAAAAGGCTCTATCACATAGATAAGTTGTTGAAAATTCCATCAGTTGTCTTAGTGCTATTTTGCTGATTGCGGGATAGTCTTTTCGCACATTCATCCAAAAAAGAATCAATGGGGTCGTTTTGAAACTTGATTTCAGAACCTGATCACAAGACAGCTCAATCAAAGAGTCCTCTTCACTCGAAGGCTTGTTAGCCTTTTTTAAGTTATCTTCATCAAAAGGGTTTCTGATCCATTGAACTTCATCATCGATTTTAGGGAAGTAGCGCCTACAAAAATATGAAAAGACTTAGTTTCTTAGTTACAGTTTCTTAATTATAGTTTCTCAGATCAAAATAAAAAGTACAGACACACAAAGCATAATATACGAATTTGAAATAAAAATGTTGATACATTTATAGTGTGAAATTAAATTTCAAATTACCTGAGATTAGATGCCAAAGGTGAGAGGTGATCTTTTATGGTTGCTGCTGTTGGTTCATCAATTTCGACTTCGTTTGTTTCAAGGAAATCGTGTAGTACAGGAAATGCATCGAAAGCATTGTTTTCCACTTTTTGAGCCCATCGTCGAAGTTTTACTATCATAGCTTCTATCTTGTCTTGTACAAGAAACATATGAGTATCCTTGCCCTGAAGAGTTAAATTAAGAGTGTTGAGGGCACTAAAAATATCTGCCAAATACGCCAACCTCTTCAGACAGTTTTCATCGGTCACGAATTCTAAGAAAGAACTTGCAAGTTTTCCATCATATTCGTCCTCCATGAGGAAAATCCTGAGTTCATCACGAAGTTCAAATAATCTTGATAGCACTTTACCTCTGGATAGCCACCGAATTTCACAGTGAAGTAAAAGCTGTTTGTGTTCACTGCCCATTTCATCACATAAAATACCGAAAAGTCTCGAGTTTTTTGCCCTTGATTTGATACAATTAACGATTTTTACTGCATCGTCAAGAGTTTTTGTCAGACTCTCACCCAAACCTTTCACTGCAAGAGCTTCTTTATGAATGCTGTAATGTGTCCATTTGACAAAGGGAGCTACTGATCTAACTTTGGCAATCAAACCAGTATGAACTCCAGACATAGCTCTTGCTCCGTCAGTTGTCAAACCTACACACTTTGACCAATCTAATCGATTTTCTGTGATAAAATTGTCAAGCGACTTGTAAATTTCCTCAGCAGTGGTTGTTGACGGTAAGCCATTGCAAAACAACATTTCTTCTTCAATATTTCCATTGAATTCAAAACGAACAAAAGCTAATAAATTTGTCTGTACTTTCATCAAGTTGCAGAGAAAAATATTCACTTTGTTTCAAAACGTTAATGACAGTTTCCTTTACACTCTGTGACATTTCATCAATTCGTCTTTTGACAGTAGTATTGGATAATGGAATTTCATTGATTTTTTTGATACTTTTCTCATCAAACAAACCATTACTTATTATTTTTGCTGCAGGTATAATTAGGTCTTCCCCCACTGTGTGAGCTGATCCCTTCTTTGCAATTAACAAAGATAGTTCATATGAAACTCTGGTAGTTATTTTGTTTTGTTTGGAAGATTTTTCCATGGTAGATTTAGTCATCGATAAATTTCTTTTCTTTATTTGAAAATATTGGAGAGACTTTCCTAAACATTCTGGATGTTTAGTTGATAGATGCCTTTCAAGTTTTGAGACTTTCATACATTCGTTGGATAGCATTTCAAAACAAATTTCAAAACACTGAGGCAAAGGCTCTTCTTCATTACCAGAACGCACAAATCCGAATTTCAAAAAATCAGGATTATATTTTCGACTATAAGTTTTACCTTTCTTGGCCATTGGGGTACTACTCGAACTTGGCTTACTTACTGCCACACTAGTTGTAGAAGTGGATGAGGAAGGTTCATCATTTGACATATTTCTCTTACGGCAAGATCCCGTCCGAAACCAAGCATCCATATTGACTTGTAAGATGCACGTATCTTACAGCAGACACAGTAAAATTCAACACGTAAATACAACCACTGCCACTAAAAATGTTACTTCCGCATAATTATTAATCCAAATGCCAACACAACACTACTACCACAGATGAACTGAACGTGACAAGCTGACAACCACTGCACTGAGTGCAGACTGCAGAGAACCGGTTTTGAGTGTTTTGACCGTAGTAAGGGTTTGGCGGGGGATGGGATAGGAGGGAGGAGAGAGCGATGGCCTTGCCGACACTGTTTTACATCAACACACTCTCCGCCAGGCCAAGCACGATCGGAGACAATTCCTAAATTAATATTTTATCCGCGACGACCTATTTGTCAATACCGTACTTAATTTCCACGAATTTAATATAATTTTAAGTTTCACAACGGCCCAGTAGCAAGCGGCCCGCGGCCCACAAGTGGGCCCCGGCCCACCGGTTGGGAACCACTGATATAACTCATTCTCATTATACTTAATTATTTGTAGTAAGATTTATTGAAATATAAATCAATATATTTATAACCTAATAAAAATATTAAGCATTCTAACCTAATGCAATAAATAAAGTAAGATAGCCTGCCTGTTAAAACACATATTGTACAAAACACCCTATAACATAAAATAGCAGTTGCATGAAATTATATTTTATCATTTAATTCAAGATAAAATAGGAATTTCGTTCCGTGATAAGTGTCGTGATGAAATTAGCCGTGACTGATTAGATAATTTTCATTCGTACAAAACATAGCCATACTCAGCGAACAGGTATTCACTTTAAAATATTTTCAATTGATTTCAATTAGTTGAATTCAAGTCCTTTAAAATATTCTCTTGTTCAAAATTATTCAATTTTTAATTTAAGAATTGGAATAAAATTACTGTAATTCAGAATCATACGTAATTTATTGTAGTAATATATATATATATATATATATATATATATATATATATATATATATTGTAGTTTTAATTAACACTGTAAACTGTAATTATTATTAAGTAATAGCCTTTGATCCTATGCATATACAAATCATAACCTATTTATTACAAACAGTTGTATGAAATCATAAAAATTAACGAACCTAGTATACGACATTTCTAAACATATAAATGATTTCATTTAGGAATGATTGAAATATAGCTTCATCACAATCTATAAAGCAAAACGAATACAATAAGCGCCATGTAAGGTTTTCTGAAATGCTCGGGTTAATTCTAAACTCATGACTCGACGTAAATACGAGTCAAACATTTTCTGAAAGCGTAAAATTTGTCCTTTCAAGAACTAATGTAAACATAACATTAAAAGAATCACGAAATGTAACAGGTGTTTTCATCACTGTAACCTATTACTAATTACAAATATAAACATTTTGCTATCAGCATCATCATGGGACAGGGGTTTTATGCAAATTTACTCTGAAGTTTGCCAAATACTCTGTTAGGCTTATTCATTACGTCTAGAACTGTAAAGCTTAGTACAGCAGATTCGAGACCCTCCGGTTAATTGAGATAGGGGGAAGGATATATATTACGTAAGCTTAGACTCTCATAAAGCGACGACGTAAAATAGGCTTTCATTTTTATTATCTCTATTTCATTAAGTAATTTTATTTCTACGTAATTTTTTCATTGAATGATACAGTAAATGCCTTTTTCATATCGTTGACTGTTTTGATTCAATCATCAGTTTATTATGTTTTTCTCTCTAGTATCCAAGTTCCCCTCGGTCCACATTATATCGGATAATCGAGGGTGTATGCGGATTTGTTATGTACCACCCATAGAATAAAGCTAACCTCCAACGCTGTTCCTACAGAATAATAAGAGCCACATATTCACAAGTGCTAAAGTATGTAAGTGTAAGCTGGTGGTTCTAATAAGAAGGAATCAAATAATAGACCTATAAAGACATGAAACAGAGCATATAATACCACCTAATACAAGTTGTATTAGATGATCTGTAGCCATAATGCGGACCGCTTAACCGGGCTTTGTGTGTACTATCACTTCTGAAAACGTGTTACATATTAAGAATATTCGATACATCATCTGATTTGGCAATCGATATGTCTTCACGTGCTTCAATATTGTTTACGATTTTATTCCGAAGCTAATTTATCATAGAATTTGTCTAATATCGACCGTCTCATACAAGCCAGTGTTTTGACAGCTTTTTTACATGTTTGTAGGAAAGTATTCATACTGACCCTTTACTTCCCGTTACGCCTACTGCGATCACTCAAGACTAAGTGCACGGCTACGTGTTTCGCACTATACCGTGCAACGTTCCGAGCGTTCGACTACAACTGGATCCTGAAGCCGCGCTTGCTTACTATGTCATAGAATACTTTTGCATTTCCTTGTACACAAAATGAATACCTGACTGATAAAAAGAAGTGGCACTAAAAAAGACGATGAAGAGGTGTTTCCTTCAGTATGGACACCTCAAAGTACAAGAACAATAAGCAAGGCCCCGATCACAAGCTTAATATGTTTTCCAAATACTACTTTTGAATGACTTACTTTTCTTTTTAAATTTGGTTTATTGTCATTAAAATGCAAATCTGCGGTGGGTAATTGTGGGCCGCCTCTTTACGTGAGTCACGCAACACATTGGACGATATTATTATAGCATTTTGCCATATTAACTAATGCTGTAGCATTAGGCATCTCGAGAATAAAAGCAAAGCGGATTTGTTTAACAAAAATAAATAAACTTTCAGTGTACATTTACAATTTAAAATATAACCGACAAGATCTTGTAATAAATATGAGTTATCGGTCAAGTGAGCATTGTATCTTACAGTTTATATTATATCTTTTACCACGCTGTCACAATTCTTTCTTATCACAGTCAATCAAAGCTTTATTTTTGTTCCGATGGGATAAGGAAAGGATCGGATGTGTAGATGAGGAAGGACTCCATAAAGACGCACGGCGTACACATGTTAAATTAAAATCAAGTTACACATTTACTCTGATTTATTTGTTCGCCGTAAAACTGAGTGAACACTGCAAAATTAATACCAGCTTGTTCATGGTGGGTTGGACACGAAATTATTCCTTCATCCGCACGAATGCAATTATTGCAATGTAATTGGTCTAATTAATTGCAACACACATTTTGCGCCACTGCCTGTAATTCTAACGCGGACCGATTATAATGGACGTAATGATGTGTTGCTCTAGTAAATCTATTTGTCATTTATGTTCTGTTTGACAGACTATCGATGAAATATTTCAATTATTTTAAAATAATTTAAAAACTTGTAACTCAAAGTTTGACCTTATTTTGTATATAACTGAAATTTAAAAATCATAATTGGTAAATGTAAAAATAAGTGTTTCTGTTGGATATGGGAGAGAGGGGAGAAATAAAATGCATTTTTTAAACATTTCGCAAGAAATTAAATTAATAAAAACAAAATTAATAAATATAGAAAGAAAAATATCACAGGTGTGAGGATAGAAATATATTTTTATTTTAAGTACATGAAGAAACTATTACAGAAACGTAAAATGTAATGAAACGACAGCATATGTACAAAGGAGAAATCGAAAGGTATATAAAACAAAATTAATTATACAATCTAACAGCAACAAATATTTTAAATTAATGGCAAGGAATAGAAAAACATCAGAAGAAGCAAATCAATAAAATTAATTATGCCGTCAAACCAAAAACGTTAATAGATACAAAGAAGTAATACATTTAAAATAAATGATAAGAAAATGGATATTGACAGTAGGAAAACACTACCTAATGAATTACACAATCAAGCCAAGCTGTTTATAAATATAAAGAAACAACAAATTTCAAATAAACGATAAGGGTTGAGAAAAATGAAAAAACCTATTATTCTTCTTTCGCTGCCTCGTAATTGAATATATTATTACTTTTGTTTGTTATGAGGCTTTTGCTTGTAATTTTGAAAAAAAAATGCTTTGTTGTATAATTTACTATTATTCTTTTAAATAATTTCGAAAACTCTTGTATATTTGCTTGAAGTTAAAAACTTGGTTCTGGCATTTGGGGGACTTCAACAGAAGTGAATAAAGAAATAGAGCTAATAGTTCCGCAAAGTTGCAGAAAATATGAATTTATATATTTATTATTATAATATATATATATAATATATATATTATATTTATTGAAGTTATTAATAAAAAATGAGGGTAACAAAAGAATTTATTGAAAAAGGTGTTCACTGAATAAACATTTTGCTAACAATTCAAATAAGTTCTTTCAAAGTATAAACAGAATTAAAAATGTTTTCCTGTCAAAAATTGGATTAAAAATACATAACGTATTAATATCGTTATATTGAATTATTTTGTAACACTCTTAAATTATTAGGTGTTACATATAAATTCATTTACATATTTAATTTTTATTGTATAATTAGATCGGCCCAATATAAAAGGAAATGTTTGTTTTCTTGGTGAACACTTGTTATAATAGTAATTTCGGACATGATATAGAAAATTTGTAAGCATTCATTAATCAAAATGTAAGATGTCAAGGCCGGTACCAGTTTATTAATGCAACTTATAGAAGAAGCCAGAACCCTTTTTATATAAGTTCCAAATAGTAAAAGTTCGTATTTTTTTGTTTAAGTGCCCCTATTGCAAGAGCGATGTGCAGTGATAAATAAAATATGGTGTAGTGTAATACAAGTGGTGTGCACAACCAGGTAAACAGTAGAAATCGTCTTTGGATATTCATTTCTAAAATAAATTTGAACACTTAACTTACTACCTTCTCGATACATAAATTTGAACACTTAATATGTAATTGCTATATGTAAAGAATAGTTGGCAGTAATTTGATATAAATCACTTGATACATTGGTTGTCATTTGTTCAAATTGTAATTTGTGCTTAATTAATAAATTGTTTATTATTGTATTTTTAAACATTCAAAGGTTATTTCGTACGTAACCTAGTTCTATCTTTAAGATTGGAAGACCGTCACAGACAGACAGTCTCTGCCTGAGCTGTGACGTAGAACTAGAAGCCCTGGTAAGTAAATTTAAATAATTAATTAACTATTTTAGAATAATCTACGGCTAAAACAACTGTTCAATATATTTTGCGACTCACTAATATTTACACTGCTGTAAAAAAATTATTATTGTGAATTTCATATACTTTCTTTCAAAATTTTTATTTTTCTACTATTTGTTGTGTTTATTTTACCAGTAATAATAAAAACAAGGGAAATATATTTTTATAAATTTTACCGTCGCATTCTAAATACATTCGTTAAATAGGGTATACAAACATGTGCCCTCTTTACTTGTAAACTGAAACGGTTTTGACATTTACTGTAACTAGGCTTACTACAAGAACTGGAAAAACACCTTGCGGCTATAGAGGTAGGTCACTTCCAGATATAACGTTAACTCTTGGTCATATTGTTAGACAATTAACTTTCAACAATAATTTAAAATATCGGTATCATTGTAAAGTTTGTGTTTTATTACTATTTGTTAAAAGTTTGTGTTTTATTACTATTTGTTGAAAGTTTGTGTTTTATTACCATTTGTTAAAAATGTGTGTTTTATTACTATTTGTTAAAAGTCTGTGTTTTATTACTATTTGTTAAAAGTCTGTGTTTTATTACTATTTGTTAAAAGTGTGTGTATTATTACTATTTGTTAAAAGTTTTTGTTTTATTACTATTTGTTAAAGTGTGTGTTTTATTACTATTTGTTAAAATTGTGTGTTTTATTACTATTTGTTAAAGTGTGTGTTTTATTACTATTTGTTAAAAGTGTGTGTTTTATTACTATTTGTTGAAAGTCTGTGTTTTATTACTATTTGGTAAAAGTTTGTGAGTAACACGAATACTGGCGCTGGGTGCGTTAGGTGGAGGAGAACAGATGTTCAAGTAAATATGCCAGCTTAAGTGTAAACTCCATCTCCAGGTAAGTTGAGGCAAACCAACAAGGGTCAATAGAATAATAGAAATGGCAGGCGGCCGGCTAAAACTCATTAGTCATCTCTTGCTTAATGCCCTCTTGGAAACCAAAAAAAGGCCGTACTTTACTTAATATCAGAATTAAAATAGAATTTCTATGATAAACTAAAACTTCGCTTTAAAATGCTGCACTAGAATGTAAATACGAATAATACAAAATAGGGGAATTTAAGAGTGACGCTAAGAGCCTCCACGCAGGTTACTATCGCCGCACACCTGTCGCCCAGATGTACATTGCGAAATTTAATTCCATAGTTAAATAAAATAATTGCGTGTGGAGAAATTTTAACAACGAAAATGTCAGATATTTTTGTCAAAAATACCGACTCACTATTTTATTCCTACTAACAAGCAATCAAATGCCGACATGTGTTTCACCTACTACTTGTCCAATAACCTATCTTCCACCTGCTAAAAATTTAAAAAATCCCAATTTAAAAACTGGTACCTGTTTTTACAACACTACATTTTTTCAGTTTAAGTGAATAATAAACTGAGGTCTGAAATTTGTTACATAGAGGTAAATATACAGTGTAACTTCTAAAATCTCATGGGTCAATGTAAAAATTCGTAAATTATGTAGGAGATTTCGTTTGACTATACTTTTTAAATATACCAATTTTAGGTTCTACTTCAAGTCAATAGCTAATCAAGCTATTTCATAATGTTCTTTCTTGCTTATTACACTTTTGCTATTACTTGCGACCAGACTTTTTTGTTAACTAAAGGTTGTTAAATTGTTAACTTACACTTGGAGGAAACGTTTTCGTCTTACGACATCTTCAGCCTCGTATTTTTGCTGGTAGGATTGCTGCAATTGTACTTCTTTAGTACCATTTTTTGAAAATTGATGTGATCGAAGAATATGTGTGATCTGTGCCATGTTTGTTTATTTAGGATGTCATTTTTATGTGTGTTGCTATGTCTAGTGTGTTTAATTTATGGCATTTGTCGCATGCGTAGAGGATATTCATGTTATTTACCATACTATTGCGTATGTTTTTAGTGTCCTTGAGGTGATTTGTGAAGGTGGATCCAATAGTAGTATGCAGTACGCTTTTGTGTCTTTATATCTTTCGGCAAAAGATCTGCCTGTTTGTCCAATATAGAACTTATTGCAATTGTTGCATTTTAGTTTGTATACTCCTGGGTTATTGTATGTGTTGGTATTGTCATTAATGCTGTGTCTGATAGCCGTTTGGCTTTAATTTGTTGTTCTGCAAACTACATTGTACCCTGCTTTTTTTAATTGGTGTACTGTTTTATTTGTAAGTTTGTTTATGTATGTGAGGGTGATGAATTTGTTTGTGTTCATGTTTTTTTGTTGTTACTGTTCTTGTTGAGTATTTTTCTGTGTAGTTTGTCTATTAAATAATAGTCATATCTGTTTTTGTGAGTTAAATATTTGATTGTGTTTTATTTCCTCCGAGTAGTTAGTAGTGTACATAGGTATTTTGTTTAGTCTATGTAGTAAATGTTTGAATGCTGCGTGTTTATGTTGTATTGGGTGGTTCGATGTGTTGCGTATCAGTGTAAATACTCATATTTAGAAGACCTTTGTTAGTTTGCCACATATCTGGAAGGAAGCAAATGGCATTCACAATACTACAGAATATTCATAGGGATGGAATTTATAGGCACTTTTTTTAAATTAAAAAGTTGTGTTACAAACTATAGAATTTTAATACTTTATAAATTGTACATTATTGCTGATAACCTAAAGTTATTTTTTGGAAAGTTTTGCGTTTTTATATAATTTCGTTAAAAAGTTGTTTACTATTTGTTAAAAGTTTGTGAGTAACACGAATACTGGCGCTGGGTGCGTTAGGTGGAGGAGAACAGATGTTCAAGTAAATATGCCAGCTTAAGTGTAAACTCCATCCCCAGGTAAGTTGAGGCAAACCAACAAGGGTCAATAGAATAATAGAAATGGAAGGCGGCAGGCTAAAACTCATTAGTCATCTCTTGCTTAATGCCCTCTTGGAAACCAAAATACAAGGCTGTACTCTACTTAATATCAGAATTAAAATAGAATTTCTATGATAAACTAAAACTTTGCTTTAAAATGCTGCACTAGAATGTACATACGAATAATACAAAATAGGGGAATTTAAGAGTGACGCTAAGAGCCTCCACGCAGGTTACTGTCGCCGCACACCTGTCGCCCAGAAATACATTGCGAAATTTAATTCCATAGTTAAATAAAATAATTGCGTGTGGAGAAATTTTAACAACGAAAATGCCAGATAGTTACTGATATCATAAACCTTAGATTAATGAAGGTAATTGTTTCTTTATAAATTTATGTTTTCCAAAACTTAACAGTCTATGTTGAAAATCACGGCCGTCATTATTTCAGAAAAACGTAATAGAAATATATACAATGGGTGCTTTGAAATTTAATACACAGTAAACCAATTGTGGTCATTTTTATTTATTTCCACTCGCTTTTTATACTAACAAGAGAACAATATATTTTAAGTTTTGGTTTTCGAAAATGAAGATTTTCGATTTGATTTATTATTTTCGTTTGCTGAAAAATCCCTGCACATATCGAAGCGATTGCGGCAGACGAAGCAGTCTTACAAAAATCGGGATAAAAAGCTATTTGTTAGGCTGTGTGTGCATATTAACAGGGTAAAACCTGCAATTGATATTTTTGCTGGTGGAAAAGGAGGTACAAACGAATTTTGCAGTTTTATAGGTTGTTGCTATCTAGTTTTATCTATTTATTTGCTTTAACATCTCTTCTTTCTTCAACTTTTATAGTTAGTAACAGAGTAATTTTAAACGTATGGGACACTAGTGTTTTTAAGGTTTATGTTACCATGTTGGGCTCATTTGTGTAAAAACACCTTTGCCCAAGCCTCTCCGAGACGATGGTCTTAATTTGGCACAGACTTTTGTGGAGCCATAGCTTGTCTACACAACACACACACACACACACACACACACACATATATATATATATATATATATTTGATGAAGAGTTATTGTCTGGAGTAAATCCGTTCATTCTGAAGTGCACAAATTCTGCGATTTGTGCACTTCAGAATGAACGGATGTACTCCAGATAATAACTCTTCATCACATTTTTCCATCCGTGAAGGAATACGTATCAGCATATATATATATATATATATATATATATATATATATATATATATATATATATATATATATAAATAAATATTATATATATATTTATATATATATATATTTATTTATTTATTTATTTATATATATCACTTCCACCATATGTACTTAAACAAGAATCTTACTTGGTATTTATGCGAGTTAACTTTCAAAGGTGGGTGATATCTCCATCATCGGGCATCATTGGCCGGGGGTTGTAGTAGACAGTGAGCTGCGTGGAATTCCCGTTGTCGCCAGGTGTGGTGTAGTGTTATGTTCTTTTTTCGGTTCCACTGCACTGTGCGAGTCTTTTAAGTATGTCTTGGGGTAATTGTGTCTATTAGGTTGAATAATTTATCGTTTTTTTGATTTTTTTTTGTATTTGTTCGTTTATGATATTATTTTTAGGTTTATAAATTTGTAGTTGTTCCCAGATTGTCATTTTGAGGTCTGTTTGTAATTCTTTTTATTAGGTGTACGTTTTTTAATGTTCGGAATGGGTGTTTGTTTTTGATGGCATGTGTAACTTAGTTTGAGTTATAAGCTTCAGGTTTGATGTATGCATTGAGGTGTTCTTGATATCTGTCTTTTAATTTCTTTTTTGTTTGGCCTATGTATATTTTATTACAGTCTGGGCATTCGATAAATATCACGCATAAATACCAAGTAAGATTTTTGTTTAAGTACATATAGTGAAAGTGATAAGTGAATACAAGAAAAGAGTGTTGCAAAGCTACAAATATATATATATATATACAAAACCCTCTTCCGACAATTACTACCATCTTAGAAGTATTCTCATAAGCTAAGATGATCATAAACTCTCTCTTCCTCCATTCAACTGTTTCTCTCTTTCTCTCGTTTACATTTGCAGGTTAAACGCAAATAATTAAGGGCAGTGGGTATCGAAAAACTCTATGAGAGATGTATGAAGATTGTATTTAGAATCAAAAGTTTAAACATCAAAAGTTTTGTTCAATAAAATAATGTACTTTTCTCCCGACTAAAGAGAAATAGACATTATTATCGTTCTATAACAAAATTTTGAATGAATAAGAAATAACTGGGACTGAACATTTAATTCATATTTTATAAGAAAATCAGAAATACATAGTCTGTGAAGTTGCGTTACACCATTTAGAAAGTGTATCTCGTACTTCTACCTTTGGCTGTACTTAAAATCTGTCTGACTGAAAACTACACCAATAGAAGAGATAAATATTGAGCTGAAATATGAACTGAAACAAACATCTAAACAACTAAATGCTGCCAAAATCTTACTCTTACTTGAGATTGACTCTGAACAAATTAAAACATTCTTCAGAGTGAGGAAACAGAATTTCCATCACCTTCGTCAGAAATGATTTGGCAGTTGATACCAATAGCATGTGATAAACCACTATGTATGCAATATGACACATCTTATAACAAATTGAAATAGCGCACTCTTGAGGTTTCTTTTTAGTATAGATCTACAGTCTGTGGCGTATGTGTACAGATAAGGCTCTGGCAGTCATTAATACAGCATACGATTTTATTGTCAATCTAAGGTACATTTGACTCTGTTTAATTGGCAAGCTTCTTTATTTTTATTAGTCTGGAAGAAAGTCGCTTAGTAAAGAGGAAAATACATTGTATATTGAGAGTTTAATAAAAATTACAGTTTAACATTTCGAAGGTCACAAATCGCTCCACATATGAAGAGCTTCAATTGAAACTGAAAATCCGCTTCAAAATAAACTAAAACATTATAGTGAAAATATAAAACGAGCAGCTGCCGCTGAGTATTTAAAACCATTTAAAAATGGCAGAGTCTACCCTGAAGTAGCTTTTGAAGAAATGCCTACATGGAGAGTTTATACTCCATAAGAGAAAAGTTTTACAATGCTTTGAAAAACAAGCTGAAATGAAAGATGCAGATCCTACACTACTAAAGAAATGTCTAAATGGAAAGTCACAGAATCCAAATGAATCCGTAAATGCTCTAATCTGGTTGCGTTTTCGCAAAACAGTTTTTGTAGGCCTAAAATCTATAGAGCTTGTGTTTATGATACAATTTTGAGTTTTGAGAATAGAAATGTGGCTAGGTGCCTCGAAATGTGTCCAGCTTGGAATGACTGTAAGGTAGAACACAGTTTCAGTGTTTCGTGAAATGAACAAAAAAGAGTGCGAAAAGGCAAGCTATCACAACTTATGACAAAAGAAAGACTACGTTATAATAGTGTCAAGAGGAAGTTAGATGAAGCTTTTGCAGGAGAAGAAGAACCTGACCAGCCATGGTATGGTACTGGGATACATTAAACAGGCATTTTATGGCATAAAAAGGTTTTGTTAGTAGCATTCCGTACTTTATCAATGTTTTTGTGAAAACTAAGTTTTTTTTTAATAAATGACCCATTATCTGAGAAACTTGTTGAGCTAAAGCTCCTAAGTTTATACCGCATATTCTTGTAGTTTAGATGCAAACTTTGAGTTTAAAGCCTTAGTTTTTATTTTACATATAAAATATAAAATACTTTTTTAGTTTTTATAAATACATATTTTTAAAAATCAAAACTTGTGAACAAAGGAAGAACAATATAAAGCTTTTTTTAAAGTTTGCGTTCAACCAACAAGAGCAAGAGGTAAAAATCTAATAACTGTATTCCAAGGGGTTCTAAGATAATAAATCATTATTATAATAAAAAACTTATTTATTTTATTTATTTATTTTTATTTCCTCGTGTTGAAATGGGGACAGAGGCGACAAACCTATTCTGCTCCAATAAGCTACTATATGACAGCCAGCCAGGTGGTAAAACTACAATTAGGTTAAAAATAAACTTATTACTTAATAGAAGATCGAAGGTCCACCCACCCAACCTCTACCGGACCAATCAGCGGTGGTCTTGACAGCCGATTATCTTACAATACAAAAATAGTAATAATAATAATAATAATAACCTCATTACTGCAATAAAAATGTGAATATAACATAATAAAAATGTAACACTGTGTAATAACAAAAATAAACATGTTTATATATTATAATAAAGATATAAAAAATTGTTTAACTATATGCCTTTTACCTGAATTTTTGTCAATAGACTTAACAATAAAACAATTAATATATAGGTAAAATTAAAGTCAGTTTATACTTAGGTCAAAGGCAAAATTTATTTCAAATATGTTTTTATTAAATTAATACAATTTATATAAATATGTATATACATATGACTGAATCACAGTATAAAGTAACAAAATAGAAAGCGAAATTAAGTATTACAATTTATTAAATAGATATAACTATTGAATAAACATTAAACAAATCCTGCAATAACATCAGGTATCATTCACTTGAAAAAAAAAATTAATTTTATTAACATTTGGAAATGTGAACACGACAAATAAATAAATGAGAGTAAGAACTAATAGAACAAATTGAATAACGAACTACCTTTTAAAAAAAACTATTAATGTTAAATGTTTAAAAAAATGTACTACATTAAATGTCACTACAAGTTTTAGAAATAGGTATTTGATCTTGAGTGAATGAATAGAGAGTATTTTATTAAAAATATAAGCAAAATATATAAATATATAGAGAGTGTGTGAGCTAATAGTAGGTATTGCATCTTTTTTTAACTATTTACAATATTATATTTATGCGTTTATATTTTATATAATTAGGTTATGGTAATAGTCAATGGTGTGTTTTAGCCACATAACTAAACACTATTTCAGATTTTTAAAATTGTTCTGTTATTTCAAGATGGATTACCGCCTGGGAGGGGGTTGCAGAAAGGGCGGTAAATCATTAGAGGTTTAGCGTGGGGGATGGTTCACATTCGTACTTCCCTGGAAGTAGCATCCCTAGAGGATCCACTGAGTCTTGCGCTAACCAATTTCAATTAAATGTAAGAGCAACGTAATTGGCATTCCTTTAAAACACACTCCTTGTAAAAGTTAGACGCAACTACTTCTCTCCCTTTGCAACTTTTACTTCATCCACAGCGGCAAAGAACGTTTCGCTCTTTATAAACTAAACAAGGTTTTTGTTTGGTTTTTTTTAATGCAGCTGACGAAGACAAATGACACCTTGGGGACTTTTCAATGTGGCATCCTTCATACAGAAACACAGTACGCTAAGACCTACACTTACTGATCGATAGGTAAAGAAATAGTGTAATGAACTACAACTACAACAGTGACCTCTCTTAATATTCGACATCATTAAACATAATCTCTCATTACTAAAACACTCCAAAATATTGCTTAGCGAAGACTTGCAGGATGTTGGTGTTTTTAACATGATTTTTAAGTATCTGCATGTTTCCTAAACAAATTAGAATTAACTTTCTAGCACACCAAAATTAAATTACTATATATAAAGAATAATTTATTGTAGGCCTATAATTAATAACGCAGTAGCCGTAACTGTTTTACTGTATAATTTAATTTAGTTTTATTATTTTAGGAATTACTAATAACTATATAGCTTTTTGTTGATTAAGTCTATTTTGGATAGAAATTGGTACTTATATAAAGAAACAGTGGTGAACGTGACTGGACATGTAATATATAATACAGTTATATATAAATATACTGTATAAACATTGCAAGCTCAAATAGAGTGCACGGCGCAGTGTAGGCAATCTAACAACAGTGTTTAATTGATGTATTTTAACCAGAAGAAAATAAATACAATATATATATTCGAAGTTGAAGTTCATTTAAAGGATCATCGATAAACGCCTCTATCTAGTCCGGATTGAAAACAGACCTACCTCGTGAAATCAATACTGCTCACACAAGCCATGCTTAAGCGCCTCAATTCGTAACCATGGTTTATTTTCCAATACCCCGATGCTTGCAAGACTATCTTCATGCCTTTAAATACTACATAGACACAACCCCGTACATGTCAGTCAGTTCTCCACCACTTTGCATTACTAAGGGCGATTTATATCTTTACATGCATTCCGTTGATTTTACGTTGTTATTTGAGGAAGCCCTCCCTTGTCTCGGAAAGGATATAGGGGGTTCGTGGAATTCCATGAGCCTTGGAATTCCGTTGTACTGGGGAAAAACGTTACACTATACTCACACATTACCCACGTATATAAGATGGGTTGACATTCGCACTTAAGTAAATGTGTATACTAGGAACAGGCACACGATAATGTCAGTATAGCCAGGATTAGGAACACAAAACATCCTCAGTGCTAATCCTTGTGAGAAGGAATAAATCCTAACTTTTACATCTAACATACACTGATTAAACCCGTAAATACACGTTTCCTTCAGTTTAGCATTAGAATATCCGTATAAAATATTTCACTCTTCAAACGGTTTGCTACTACAGAATAACACATTTTGACACAAGCTCTTGGCGTGCACATTATTCAACTGATTAACTCTTCGCCCCTAATAATTACTTTCACTCGAAACACGTAACTCTCGCACAAATCATTTTAACACGTCCAACAAACACCATATAATATCTAAGGAGATAATCTTTAAAGATATTTGTATTGATCTGTTAAAGAGGAAAGTTATTATTCCTGAAAAATTCTTAAGTAAAGGCTATGGTTATATTACATCCATGGTATATAATGTCAAAATTCGTCTCTATTTTATTTTACCAATTATATGTATACAACCGTCATAAAAAAACAATGTACTTGAGGGTCGATGAGTTTTTCCATGTTTGACTAAACCTGTGCTTTAATTTGTTCCAATTGAGGTATGGCATATGTCCACATTAAACATACAACCACCAAAATAATGCTAATAAAGTTTGTGTGCATTTGTGGGCCTATTTGGTGTTTGGGGTTTATGTTTTTTGTTGAGTCATAGTTTGTTGTTAGTTTTAAATGCTATCATGATAAACAGATTTTTGAACCTTTTTAAGCGATACTTGAGGGTATTTTTGTATGTGAATGATATAAATTTCTTTTTTCTCCTCTTGCATTATTTTCCTATATTATCATTTTATAGTTAGTAAAAGGTTTCAACTCTCGGTATTTATCAGACACACAAATAGGTTGTGAGAGCAAAAGTATGATATTGATACAAAATCTTATAAAAATGCACAATACTCACTGCTCACAACCGCTTACATTTCTTTATTCATACTAGTTTCTGCAACAATACAGTTGTTTTCCTCAGTCTAAATCACTCACTATTAATGAAAATGTCTTTATATCGTGTTTTCTTATGTTTGTTAAATTTCATATTGTTCTCGGATCTAACTCTGATTTTCATCTAGAGTGAGTAATTTACACTGAAGAAGACAACTTGTAATTTTTCCGAAAAAAGTATGTTTAGAGAATTACATTCTGTTGCGAGTAGAGAATGTAACAGTGAAAGTAAGCTTTTTGTAATTCTATTTATATATATTGTAATGTTTCTATCAAAAGGTATTTTTTGATCAGATGTTAAATAAATGATGACGCATAATAACAACAAGTGAAACTTTCGGGTAACTTTTATAATAAACATGAGAATATGCTTAAAATATTAAGAAATGATAACAAGAAATTTATCTCATTCACGTAAAAACAAAACCATCGCAAATATCTCCCAATATTTCCCCACAAAAAAGGGTAGACTATATGATAGCAATTAAAATTACCAACAAACTTCAAAAAAATTCACTCTTTTCATAACTGTTACTTTTGTGTCCAATGTTTCTGATAGTTTAATAATAGTTATCAGTAATTGATGTCTTTAATAGCTTCAGGATTAGAAATGGCATTAAATATGCTACATCGTGTTGTAGTACGAGCATATCCATTGTCAACACGTTAAGAAGGCAGTCAAGTAATGGGTTTTTAATCATCTGTATTCAACAAACAGGATCTTGGAAATAATTATTTAAAATTATTAATAGTTATTTTTAGTCTACATTGTTTAATATATGTTAAAGTAAGGGATATGCCGTGTAAGTAGTTAATTGCTTTCTTACTAGACAATATTGTAGTTTGAAGTAAACATTCTAGGATATATGAGGCATATAACGTCATAATTCGTTAGGAGGCTGGAATCACCTACAAAGTTTTTCATTTTTATTTAAAACGTTTAACTCAATACAAGGAAGACGAGAAACTGACGTAAAACCGTGGAAATTTACCGTGGACTAATTTACTACCAAGTTTCTTAGAAGCCAGTATAAAGTTTTCCATAACTTTGAAGTTACATAGCGGTTATGTTAAAAATAACTAATGCAATTAAAATGTTGAGTAGACGGGCGAGGCGGAGAGATTAGGTAACCCCACGTAACATCTGCTAATAAGGAAATTAGTCTCTCTGCGAATTTAATTACAGGAGTCAAGTTAAATTAGATGTTAAGATAATGCATTGCTGACACGGCATCGACTCTGCGGTAATGATTCAAATAAGGTTACAAACTCTGAACTTCGGCCAGAGGCAACCGTAACCTAGCGACCGGCACTGAAGCACTAATGACGTTGTGCGAAGCATTCGCCAATGTAAAACATATAAAAAATTTCACTCCGAGGTCATGGTTTATTTAAGGGGAAGAATGAGGAAAGATATTTATTCAGGGGTTGAAACTGCTCTCCTTGTGGATATGGGGAAGAATCAATTCGCATATACAGCGTGGTATACTCTGTGTTTGGATTCTAAATGGAGGTCTTTTCACTTTACTACATGGCAAGTAAGGCAGATAAAGACGGGGCATGGTATCCTACTGGGATATACCGATTCTCCAGGTAACAAGCTATCTACCAGTCAATACCTCACATCTGAAGAAAGATTATGATAGGAGAAACAGAGGTTGAGCCGAGGAACCACTTGATGTACGAGGTGGGGAAGAAACATGGCTTACCACGGGCAAGACCGATTAACTGAGGTACACTTGTTCTCTATTACGCTCTAAAACGTTATCTCCCAACCAAAACTTCACATCAGGAGAGAGATAATGATAGGTAGGAGGAATTGCAGTAGATTTGAGGAAGAATTATGAGGATTAGCAGAGGGATAATACAAAATAATGAGGGTCAAGGCTCAGGTGTGAAGGGTCAAATCTCTCGATCGACGTCTTTGTCTTTTGTAGTACAATATTTATTCTCTATATTTAGTACTCTTTTGAAATAAATTACCATTAAATGTTTGATTAGTTTTTCGTGACTCCCACTTGGTAGTTTATTGTGTTTTTGATACATTTTATATTTGTAATATTCGTAAACGCTGACGGGCTAGTTCCGACAGACAGATATTATTATAGTAATATAACTACGTAATTTAATAATGAGAAAGTGTATATTTAATATTCCATCATAATTTTGAAATATCTATAAAAAAGCAATTTGTTTCGTAAACTTTGTCCTGCCAACTCTGTATTTATAAAACTTGTAAGTTAAATCAGAGAATGAAATATTTATTTAAGATAATGTAAGAAAGAAAACAGCTTTGAAATGTTTTAAAACCATGAGGTTATTACCAATAATATGTTTTTAATAAGATCATAAATTTGTTAAAGTTACTACAAACGAATCATTTCAATTGCCATTGGAAAAATATTCAATCCAAGCAAGCTCCTAATTTACTCATTTCATAAATAATTATATGGGAGGTACCCTCCACTAATTATAGACCCACGTCTAACAAAATGCTTGCTATCGGGCCTCCGTTTGCGTGACGTACTGTTTTTTGTCGGCTGTAAATAAAAGTATCAATTTTATTTATATATAATTTATTATTGTTCTGTTAATTGTTACACTTCAATTTATACATTTAATTACTTGAAATGAAACAGTTAAATACTAATCACAACACAGCTCGTTAATCCTCAAGAGGTTTCTTGTATTCAGCCAGATTGTCTTTCTACTATACTCAAGGAGATTATTGTATTCAACCAGATTGTCTTTCTACTATACTCAAGGAGTTTCTTGTATTCAGCCAGATTGTCTTTCTACTATACTCAAGGAGTTTCTTGTATTCAACCTGATTGTCTTTCTACTATACTCAAGGAGTTTCTTGTATTCAGCCAGATTGTCTTTCTACTATACTCAAGGAGTTTCTTGTATTCAACCTGATTGTCTTTCTACTATACTCAAGGAGTTTCTTGTATTCAGCCAGATTGTCTTTCTACTATACTCAAAGAGTTTCTTGTATTCAGCCAGATTGTCTTTCTACTATACTCAAGGAGTTTCTTGTATTCAGCCAGATTGTCTTTCTACTATACTCAAGGAGTTTCTTGTATTCAGCCAGATTGTCTTTCTACTATACTTAAGGAGTATCTTGTATTCAACCAGATTGTCTTTCTACTATACTCAAGGAGTTTCTTGTATTCAGCCAGATTGTCTTTCAACTATACTCACATAAATCTCTCACAAATCATTTTAACACGTCCAACAAACTCCATAAATTAGCTAAGGAAATAATCTTTAAAGAAAGTTGTATTGATCTGTTAAAAATAAAAGTTATTATTCATGAAAAATTCTTAAGTAAAAGCTATGGTTATATTACATCCATGGTATAAAATGTCCAAATTCGTCTTCCTTTTACTTTACTAATGATATCCATACAAACCGTCATAAAAACCAGTGTACTTGAGGATCTATGAGTTTTTCCATGTTGACTAAATCTGTGCTTTAATTTGTTTCAATTGAGGTATGGCATATGCTACATTAAACATAAAACCACCAAACCAATGCTTATAAAGTTTGTGTGCATTTATGTAAGTGTGCATTTGTGAGCCTATATGGTGTTTGGGATTTATGTTTTTTGTTGCGTCATAGTTTGTTTGTTAGTTTTAAATGCAATCATGTAAACTTATTTTTGAACTTTTTTAAGCGATACTTGAGGGTTTTTTTGTATGTGAATGATATAAATTTCTTTTTTCTCCTCTTGCATTGGGGTCTCAAGAGGTTTCTCGTATTTAAATTCACACACACACAGGGACACACTACACACATACACACACCAGCTACATACATACATGCATACTTACAGTACATGCATGCATACAGGCACAGTTTCATACTTGAGTATACATATGCGCGCGCACGTACTAAAATTCACCTCACAATAATGTATAAACGTTGCGTCACATCGACTTTAACTATTACCAGGCAAGTTGGTTGTTATAATTTCCTTCAGTTCATTGTTTATTTTTATTGCTTTATAACTAAGAGAATGAGGTATAGCAACTGACCGCGCTGGCGCTATACGAAACTACCCAGTAGCAGGAAAGCTAAGTAAATGAAACAATGATTTCGAAAAACGTCCGTCAGCACAGTTATTTGCCATAGTGTTAAACATTTATAGTGTTTACATTTAGTTATAAATTAATTAACTACCAAAATATCTGGACATTTCCTTTTCTTGTATTTTGCCACGACACGTCACTACGAATCAACACAGACAACTCCCCCGTAAATTTGCCAACAGTAAATTAATTAATTTAATGAAATTTCGAGATTTCGTGTTTGGCGAACAAGAGCGCTCGGTTCATTTCCTGAAGTCTCGACAAATATTTAATTAGATTAAATATAATTACGCACATTTTATCTTCACTTTCACCACTTTCTTTCAAGGAGGGTATATTTTTCTCCTCTCATTTTCAGTAGTAAAGAAAATACTTTATTTGAAGATAACTGGATATACTTTATTAGATGAAAACTGGATACAACTTTGTAGAGCATCTGTGCTAAGTAAATTATAGTTTTTATATGAATTTCACGCCTAAACAGAAATTATGTCTGGCCATGTAAAAATGTTATCAAAGTCATTGAAAAAACTAAAAGAGCTTGATGAAGACACCAAAATTCTTTTATAATTTTGAAAACGAGAAAAATAACTTCTCTAGTAGAAAACTCTTTCTTAACCGGTGGCCGTGAGAGCCTCGGTGCTGGGAGAGTCCGTTAGCTACTTAGAAGAAGAAAATATTTATAAATATTTTCTAGCGATTAAATCAGAACAAAGACTATCGTTGAACAAGATTACATCCTGATGAACATAACATATTTCTCGAATTATCTTCATCGTAATAATTATTAGATCGTACAGTGGAACAATTATAATTTTTACATGTAAAAATCTAGCTTTCAATAACATTAAAGCATATCACCTCTTCCTGAGAAGTCTTAAGTAATTATATAGCTCAGTTTTTTCAAACAATCAGAATAAACGAATAAGGTCAATTTCCAATGTTATTTATCGACTAAGTAAATTTTGATTTATTTATTTCATGAAAAGGCAATTTTTGGTTGACATATTTACAACTTTTTGTGATGTGTAGTGTAGCCCACGCTCTGAAAATTACAGTTTATATGTCTATAATATTGGTAATTATATCATTTCCTTAATTTATTATATTAGTTTGTTTTTGAAAATTGTTTTGTTTTATTATTTTCAATTTGGCTGCAATTCATAAGATAAATGGCATAATGTAATCGGTGGTCCGTGGTAATACACTTTTAGGCCGAGAGGTCCTCAGACATTCTAAAGTTAGGAACCACTTCTCCTATCAATAATAGTTTATTTCATAACCTATCTCCAGAATTACTTACAAGCCTTTATAAGCTACGCGCGCACTGGGGCGGCACTCCATGGACGGGCAGGGTTTCCACATTTTCCTCCATTATATAAAGTCAGCGAGGAAGAACTTCAAAACATTTCCGAAAGGATGATTTATGAACTCAAAACGAAACATATGTTTTCCCACAACTCATGAATGTTTGCTGCCATTTCATTCTGTGTACAGGTTCTTCAATTTTCCTAAACTTGGGAAACTTTGTATATTGTTTGGCGTATAAATTCCGCCCGGTCTTCAAATTTTTATAGTATTTTTATTGTATTTTAAAAAAGTCTAAAAACTCAAATAAGGCTATTTACAGCAAAGATGTAAATCTAAAATCTCATCAGCTCATATAACACCATTTATTTACAGCAAAGATGTAAATCTAAAAACTCATCAGCTCATATAAGAACATTTGTTTTACAGAAACTATATGAGACTAAAGATTTGTCACCTAAAATATAATTATTTCTAACGCAGACGAACTGCATTCCAAAGTGCCAATGGCTGCAATGGCTGCCAATGGATACATAAAGAGTTAAGCTCAAACGTCCCAAAAATGAAGGCTAACTTACACCTCATTATAATTGTTTACCGGATTTGTAACAACTGATCAAGTAAAACTTACTTGAGTCGATAGCTGTTCTATTCACTGGCTATTTACCTAATTTGAAACCGGTGATCGCTTAAATGAATCAATAGCTACAGAAGTTATATCCAATGGCTATTTTCGTAATTTTTGTCAGCCTATAGCTTAAACCAGTCAGTAGCTACAGCTGTTCTATTCTATGACTATTTACCTAATTTAAAACAGGTGATCGCTTAAATGAATCAATAGCTGCAGAAGTTATATCCAATATCTATTTTCGGTATTTTTGTCAGCTTATAGCTTAAACCAGTCAGTAGCTACAGCTGTTCTATTCACTGGCTATTTACCTAATTTGAAACAGGTGATCGCTTAAATGAATCAATAGATATAGAAGTTATATACAATGGCTATTTTCGTAATTTTTGTCAGCCTATAGCTTAAACCAGTCAGTAGCTACAGCTGTTCTATTCTATGACTATTTACCTAATTTAAAACAGGTGATCGCTTAAATGAATCAATAGCTACAGAAGTTATATCCAATATCTATTTTCGGTATTTTTGTCAGCTTATAGCTTAAACCAGTCAGTAGCTACTGCAGTTCTATTGTATGACTATTTACCTAATTTAAAACAGGTGATCGCTTGAATGAATCAATAGTTACAGAAGTTATATCCAATGGCTATTTTCGTAATTTTTGTCAGCTTATAGCTTAAACCAGTCAGTAGCTACAGCTGTTCTATTCTATGACTATTTACCTAAATTAAAACCGGTGATCGCTTAAATGAATCAATAGCTACAGAAGTTATATCCAATATCTATTTTCGGTATTTTTGTCAGCTTATAGCTTAAACCAGTCAGTAGCTACTGCAGTTCTATTCTATGACTATTTACCTAATTTAAAACAGGTGATCGCTTAAATGAATCAATAGCTACAGAAGTTATATCCAATGGCTATTTTCGTAATTTTTGTCAGCCTATAGCTTAAACCAGTCAGTAGCTACAGCTGTTCTATTCTATGACTATTTACCTAAATTAAAACCGGTGATCGCTTAAATGAATCAATAGCTACAGAAGTTATATCCAATATCTATTTTCGGTATTTTTGTCAGCTTACAGCTTAAACCAGTCAGTAGCTACAGCTGTTCTATTCTATGACTATTTACCTAATTTAAAACAGGTGATCGCTTAAATGAATGGCTACAGAAGTTATATCCAATATCTATTTTCGGTATTTTTGTCAGCTTATAGCTTAAACCAGTCAGTAGCTACAGCTGTTCTATTCTATGACTATTTACCTAATTTAAAACAGGTGATCGCTTAAATGAATCAATAGCTACAGAAGCTATATCCAATGCCTATTTTCGTAATTTTTGTCCGCTTATAGCTTAAACCAGTCAGTAGCTACAGCTGTTCTATTCTATGACTATTTAACTAATTTAAAACAGGTGATCGCTTAAATGAATGGCTACAGAAGTTATATCCAATATCTATTTTCGGTATTTTTGTCAGCTTATAGCTTAAACCAGTCAGTAGCTACAGCTGTTCTATTCTATGACTATATACATAATTTGAAACAGCTGATCAATTGCTAATGAATCAATAGCTACCGATGTTATATCAAATGGCTATTACCGTAATTTTTGACAGCCTATAACTTGAACCAGTCAGTAGCTACAGCTGTTCTATTCTATGACTATTTACCTAATTTAGTAGCTACAGTTGTTTTGTTCAATGTTTATTTACCGAAACTGCAAAACATGATTGCTTAAAACTGTACAATATTAAAAATGTATTTAAACAGCTATTTACCGAATTTTAAACAGCTGATCAGTTCAATCAGTAAGCTGTTTTATGCAGCAAACTGCAGCTGTTTTTTGATGGAATTTTAGAAATTGCCCTAAAATAAAATTTTGCAAAACCCTTCCCATTTCGATTTAACATTACCAAATGAAAGCACCCTCCTACGGTAATTAAAGTTATTGCTGTCCGTTGATTGAATATGAATCCTCCAGTCAGGTCATCTTCTTTATAAAAATATATATTTGAGAACTTTTGAACTCTTCAAATGACCTTTGGAGAATTCCATCTATAGGTTATAGTCGCCTGCTTAACTGGTTAGAGTCTAAACTTCCTGGATGAGGTGGACCGGAAGTGGAGCCCAGGGTAAATGACCAACGTCGAGGAATGACATGTCCCTAATATTTTACGAGGTCAAATATCTCTCACAACCAACGTTACTCTCACAATAAGCTCGAGACTTACAAACACATTCACAGTGAAGAAGCTTACTCACTCACTACTTACTACTTTAGGTATTGCAGATAATACACAATATCAAGAGCACAGTGGTACAATATATTACAATAAGAATATTGGAAAGAACCCCAATACCACAGTTTACGTGATTGAAAACTGCTGAGTTGGTGTTCTATTTGTGTTCCTCAACTCTTTGCTTAAATATGTGTCCTGTTTCTCCCAATGTATAATTTGTTGCATTTGTTGCAGTTTAGTTAGTATACGCCTGTTGCTTGAAGTCTTTTTGTTGTTTGTGTAGTGTTGTATTTTGTATTGTAAATTGTTACCTATGTTTCAGTTTTCTATGATATTTTGTATTCTGTGTTTTGAAGTTTGCTGGCTATTTTATTTGGCGTTTTGTTCGTGTATGGTATTATGATGAATGTGAATTATATTTAACAGACAGACAGGGAAAACAAATATCTCGCTAAAACCTAACACGATCGGACACGAATTCACACTACAATTCTTAATATAAATCTTTAACAGATCCTAAAGTAATAAATTGTATCTTTTATCCCGGCTTAAATTGCATTCTGGATCAGACGATTGAATCAGTCTCGCAGACACGCAATAAAAGATGTGCCAGCAGCATACAAAGCTTTTCTGGAAAACTTTGTCTATACAAATATGTATTAATGGAATAACTATTTAATGAATTCTTCCATTACAAAGCAGAACAAAGCGCAAGAATGTGAAATGAAATTTTTGTCAATGGGAAACATGAAAGAATTCAAGTAAGTGTTAACTTGCTTCGATAAGTTTCATTGTATAATGGCTTCTATTTTACACAATCAAACGGCTGGCGTCGCCTTTCTACCTCCGGAATTTAATTAATCACTTTTCATTATAAACTGATTGTGCACGTTGCAACGTGATATTTGTTATCTGTGACGTCATGCGTTCACAAATAACGAGAGATTTCTCCGTTAAATAAGGAAGATCACAAAATACCCTTTGTATGGGGAATGAAAGTGGGGATGTATTGGTAAAGTAACTACAAGAGAGCTGAAGTGGTCTGTGTGTGTGTGTGTGTGTGTGCCTTAGCAATCTGTTTGCGTGTAGAATATAGCAAGCGTTGTAAATATTAGGAAGATTATAAACACATAGAGCTTCCTGGTTTGGGGGATAAAGGGCGTTATTGCACACGTACTCAGGGTCGCATATCTTATACGCGTCTGAAGGGCGAAGGACTGAGGATCAGACAGAATACGCAATAGGTTATTTTAATGTAGTTAATATTTAGTATACGTGTTTTGCGGCTTTTGATATATTATTCAGTTTTCTTTTTGTTTTAGTGGTAGTTTTACGATTATAAACAAGAGTGAGTTGCAGGGGACATTATTTCAAGTTGTGAGGGATGATTAGTGTAGTATGGTATTGTGTTGGTGTTTTATCTAGGTTTCCTAAAAATTTAGTGTTCAATGTTTTTCGTATTTCTTGTTATTGTTAAGTCTAGATAGTTTATTTTATTTTTTATTTCTTCTTCCATGGTGAATTTTATGTTATGGAGTAAGTTGTTAATTTCTTCTAGGGTGATATTATTATTTATTGAATTATTCACGTTAATACCTATGAATTCATTGTCCTAGAACAGTTAATTTATATCAATAATTGAGAATTTTACATTAGGTAACTATATAAGTTTAGGATGTTCAGTAAAGTAACTTTAATACGGAGTAGAAAAGTTGTTAGGGATTCGCAAAACACCTAGATAGATGCTCTAAACACTGTGGGTTAATCTACGATCACCTCAGAACGATTACGACGTAATCCTGCCGCTTAAGGGTAAGCTATTAGTCTAGACTGATTGTTCCTGTTAAATACAGATACTCCCACAGTCCACCTTATATGATCCTAATATTATTACAATTTTAATTAATAATTCTTTAATAAATAAAAATTTTAATCTAAATACATTTATTTTTTTCCAACAGTAAGTTTAATCACTATTTTGAGAAAACTGAACCTTAATAAAAACATCATACAAAATGTTAACAAAACTAAGAGGAATAAAAAAAAATAATGAAATATAAGAGTGTTATTTAAAGAGAACAAAGCATTATTTTCCGTGTGTTACAATCGAAGTGTTGGTGACGGGAAAAGGGTCTGCTAGGAAGTAAAGCGCCACGGAAGAGATAAGTTAAGTGTAGAAAGAAGTCCACCCACTTCTCGCAGATTCCCTGTCCGTTGCAACTAGGCACAGATTATACCTATCAAATGACCACGAAACGAAATAATAATCGCGTGTTGCGCTCAATGCAAACATATCCTCTAGGCTTAAGCACGAATTCTGCATTCGATTCCCGTTTCTCTGCGACACAAAGTTGGCATCGTAGCGCAAACACAATTGCATAGAATAAACCCCGAAACAATGGGAAATGTTCTGCATCAGATAGCAACATGCAATTCAATAGAGTGTGACGTCACGTTTAGTAAAACCTATTCAATGTAGCCGATAAATTCCGTACAGTTCGGTAGAAGCATAGACCTATTGTTAACTGATTTAGTTGTCAGATCGAGAGGGTTACACTTTGGCGATATGCATCACATTAGCTTGGGTTTGTTGTTTACGGACAAAGGCGCATTATTGTAGTCTACTTTTGTGCAAAATATAACTTCAAATATATTACATTTATTTTATATTAAATTAAAATCTTTTAATTTCTTCACAGAGATATAAATAACACAATTTATGATAAAAAAACTGAAACATTTATTTATGTGTTTTGCATTTATTTATGTGACATTTAAAATCACATTTTATTTCCAGAAACGGACTGTAACGCTGGATGGCAGTCTCGTAAACACGGTAATCAGAGGACGTCCTCGCCCTGATTACCTAAAAAAATATACGACGTTAAATTTATTGTTCCTTGAGTACTCTTTAAATTTGGAACCTATTCAATTTATGGAGAAATCCAATTCTGTTTCTTAGTAAATAATTGCCTAATTTCAGGTGTTAAAAGGGTGTGGATGTTCTTTTCACTTTCAACATTTTTCTTCTGGATAAGATTCCTTTCAATATCCACGGAATGTCAAAATCTAACCACTAGATAGTTGATAGATTAGTTGATAGATAGTCAGTTACAATCGCAACCCCACAATAGGGTGGCACGTTAACGTATCCACCTTTACAATTACGTCCAGGGTAACTGCAAACATTTAGGGGCACCCTGTAGTTTATGTTGGGCCAATTACTGCATATCAGTTAAAACAGTAGTGATTTTCCATTGGTTTCTTGTTTTGACACTACTCTGCCACTGAGGCTGGTTATCCTCTATTCATGTAACACATAGATGCCACTGACCTCATTTCAGCTAGTCTATCCCAATACGCACTTCCCAAGTTCTTCTAATGATGTTAAATTTAACACTTACCCTAAATATATTAGTTATATTACAAGAAGGTGTTAAGTTACATATCAGTTTTAGATGTTTCACAGTTATTTAGAAGTGAAGGACCGACCTTAAATACAGGGGAAAAATGATATGTAAACGTTGCCTATACTTGTTGTCAAGCTAGATAAGTATACCTAATGAAAATAGGTTACACACTATTTATAGTCTACACTTTACTGGGGCATCCACACAACAGGGATGTTTTACAGGCTTTTTCATGTCCCCACATTTTCTCTACTCAATTCACAATTCTTCTCCATTCTTTGTAAACAATAATAATAACAATATTAACATACTTGAAACCACAAAAAGGCCGAATACAGCTATATTCCTTTCAGCTTATTCAACCTCTCGTCGCGAGTATTTTCCACCAATATGCCATCTTCATTAATATCCGGCATAGGAAACTCCAGCCATTTCGTAACGCTACAAAGTAACGGTTTACCTCTATATAGGCCCTACTGCGTTACCAGAGTGTTTGTAACTGGCGAAGTTATGGCACTGCCAGTGCCGCGTTGACAAGTGTAGGCTGATAAGAAATAACAAGTGTTCAAACACTCTGGGGAACATTGCGTGTATGTCACCCTGCACGCACTCTCTCACAAAGTGCTAGCTCTACTTTAGATAAAGGCTAAACGTGTAATCTTGATACATGACCCACAACGCTTGGGCGATGTTCATACATCTATTTATCGGCAACTCTACTAATGTGTTACTAGATAAGAGGATTTAGTTTGGTGACGAGCTGCTTGTCTTCTTTGTATACAAACCCAGAGACAGATATCAATCTGCCCGAGGCAGTGCTTCTATTAATCAGCTGTTTTCTGAGCGCTTGTACGTGAGAGCGAGTTGTGTGTGTGTGTGTGTGTGTGTATGTGTAAGTGTGTGTGTGTGTGTGTGTGTGTGTGTGGTTGTGTGTGTAGGTGAAATTTACCATAAAAGAATATTTTAACACAAAAATAAAAACCATCAACTATAGTAGCTTCCTGCTATATTCTATTTTGAGGCAGGACCCTCATCCTATTTCTCTGCCACGATTCTTGCTGTAATACAAAATGACGACCATGTAGAAATTAAAAACACTCTTATACGTATAAACACGGGCCATGTTCCCTTCAATAGATGTTTTTGATCATACCTCACGTACTCCACATGTTATTCCCCCTTTTTCCGTGTAGTCTCGCCATTTTCATTAGTTCCACTTACTTTCAATTTATTTCTCCTCTATTTTTGTCTTCCTTATTTTTATTTTGTAATAACCTTAAAATTAGTCATCAATACAAATTACTTATTTTTGGTTTGTTCATTTATTTATTAATATTCTATCGTTCCACTTTATGTATTTGCAAACACTGTATAATTGCGTTGTTTATTTGTTTCATATTAGTAGTATTTTATTGCACCTTTAACGTTGCCACGGCCTCCCAAAGTATACTGCCCTGCATTCCCCTATAAACGCAATCACTCTATTAGTTAGAATGTATTAGACTTCTTTCCATTATTACCTTGATTACAAGGATTTGCTGGACAAGAAGTCTCCGCAGGCAGACAAAGTACAGTCACTCTGAATAGTTTCGATTCTACTTTAAATTTACAAGTATTCAATGTGCAATATTTGCAATAAAAACATACCAAGTAGTCGCCATATTAGGATAATAGAAACTCTATTCTACAAAGAACATAGACTAAGTTTACCTGTTTTAAGATGGATTTCCAAATGAAACTAACAATGTTTGTAGAACTTTTGTACCCAGAACAAGAGGGAAAATTATAAAAAAACTTAATAATAAGGCCCACAAAATAATTAAATACTTAAGAAAAATAATATAAATCATGTCTTGTTAAAATAAAACAGGCGTAATTAATAACCGCAGAACATTTTTCCCGTCACTCGCTGAATACTAATTAGAGCCATGTTAAACGCAAAAAATCTTGTGGAGTTACTCTAATTAAAAATATAAATGACAATAGAGTATTTTACAATAAACCCCAACTTAACACCACAATACCTTACAGAATGGTTGCGCCATGAATTATTTTAATAATTACATTCAATGTTATCGACGTTTGTCTGTAATATGCGTGTTTAAATAGTTACAGTTTAAATATAGTTTACTTTGTTTTACCTATACGCAATATATCATAAATATATCAAATTTATACATTATATAATAATTATAACTATACTATCACTAAATTCATTCAAATACATTTGTGTGTGTGTGTGTGTGTGTGTGTGTGTGTGTGTGTGTGTGTGTGTGTATGTGTGGGTTATGAGCGTGCATGTGTACGTATGTAGGATTATATTATAAATAAATATATTAATACACTTTGTTATAATAAATTATTAGTTTATACTGATTAAGTATATTTTAATAAATATATGGAGAATAGTTTCAGCATTGCTTTATTCTTGTGAGATAATTTTTGCAAGGCTATCTCTGCAGGAGATTTTATTTTTAATAATAAAATACACCACAGTTGATTCAAGTTATAATTATGTAAAATAGTTGGATGAAATATCTACGCAAAGAGATTCAGCTTGCCAACTTGTAGCGAGGAAAGGAAACAAGCGATCAAGTCTCTCAAATCCCCATCTATGGCACCATTATATGTCTGGAAGCATTGCACACTGCTGAAATTCTTTCATCGATATGATGGCGCCTGATTGGAACATTAAAGAATTGCTTGGAATGGTAACAGTTAGCTTTCAACCCTATTGGAATATTAACGCGTCGAATGATAGGAAAGAACTGTGAGCATATGTAGGATCAAGGTAGGGTATGGACCCTCTGGTAAGATCCAAGAGAAAAAATAGTTTCAGTATGATATATTCCCTGAATACAAACGTTTGGTCAAATTTACGCCGAAACAAAATTCTTATCGACCTAAAAGCTGAGATATTAAAGTGTTATAATTTGCATTAAATATTTTCTAGTTTCAAGATAATGGATTAGGAACAAACCGCTTTGTATTTATCGTTTAGTTTCAAAAGTGTTGTATTTTCGCTTCCACGCAAAAAGTTTTGAATAATAATAAATAATTTGTGGGAGGGTTATATAACGAACAGATAGAGACAAGAGCGAGGAATGGCTAGTTGCAATAAATCGAACGTGGGATATTTTTTAGATACAAGCTAGACATTCAGATATGTTTATATTTAAAGTCTTTAGGTTTCTGTTAATCCTAATAAATATGTACACTTTGTTTGGCATTATTCTAATCATTTTTATAGAATCTCAAAGTTCACTTTAACAGTATTAACACATTTATATACCGTTTATAAAATTAATAATAAGATTGCATTAGTAAATGTTTCCCTGTTCACCCAGTGTTCAATTAACCCGATATGCGTTAATATATTTCCACAATATTACTCAGTGCAGCTATGAGATTACATTTTTATAAAAAATGCTCTTCCCTTTAGAATGTGTTTGCATTTATGTAAATAAAATCTCTCCCATAAGCTGTCTGCAAGTTCCACATTCACACTGTACTTATACAATGGGTTTTCATTTCTTGGGGCAAAGTATAAAACATCCAATTTCAGTAATGACCCTTTACAGGTATTCCTTTTGATTTGGAACTACAGTGCACTGGATGTTTATTCATCTGTGTATTACGAGTTTTCATATGGAATTGTAAGTTAAAGTAATCTTCAGTGAAATAGTTGCCTTTAAATAACATAGTGGGGTATAAAGAGTGTGAGTGAAGTACAGTTTGAGACTTCCACTGATTCTGAGTCTCGTAGGATGATGCACTAAAAAAACTATCTTAAAACTTTTTAAGTTTAACAAATTGGTTTAGTCATCTATGTGTGCCTTATTTGAAAACAAAGAAAATTATAAAAGTTTTACAAGTAGCCCATTTGGTACCCTCTAACAAACGTACATATTCACCAGGGTTCTCAATTTTTTAAAACAAATTAACCGTTTGTATTTTAAAAACCAATTGTACACCTGCCTTGTTTGTGTCTAGTTGTAAACGAAGAAAACATATTCTCTGTATTTATTCATCACCTATACGACAAAATATGGCAAAACAAAAATATACCTGCTAATGGACAAAGTACTCAAAAATACAGAAATAAATATAAAACTTTGTGCTAACGCTCCAAAAATTAAACATTTTGAAAAACCAATAATCAACTAACAAATTCTTTCTGTTCTTACAAGGCCGCCTCCAATAAGACATTTATTTCTCTCGGCAAATTTCTATCGGCCATTACGCATAGAACGTCATCCTCCCTTTCTACCCAGTTTCAAAAGCATGACTATGTTTAGCAACACAGGTTTGATGTTTGCCAACACAATGGGCTTCATAAAAATGCCCAGGCTAACTTCCGATAAAATTCGCTTTATATTTCGCCACTTAATATATAAATAAGCTTGTCCAGTAGAACTACATTTAGAGCTGTAGAAATTTAGAGCCACCTTAGATTCAAAACTACAAATTAATACTGTTGGACTCATTTTAGAAATACTTTCAAACAAATGTGCATGAATCTGCACTTGAAGGAAACTTTCATATTTAATACAACGATATCTCCCACCCTGCTACGGTTTGAATACAAACTATCTAGTAATCTAAGTATGTAGGCTGGGCGGTTATTTCATATGGCTATTCCCCGCCCAACTAGTTAAAGCTGTTTATTAAAAAGGGACGAAATTGGTATTTCTTCTTTGTAGTTTACACTGAGATAAGCGTTCGACGTTTATGATAGTTCGCTTCAACTTTAATTCCTCTATATACACTTTAACAATGGCAGCGCTAGCAATCAAGTAATTTGATACAAAACCACACCCTTACCTATTCTTTATATCAAATTATTGTATTTATATGAATTTTCAAAGTTATAGAGACATTTTTGACTCACTCAGTAAGTATTGTAATCGCAACATGTATTGGATTTTGGATTTCATATTTTGTAGTTCCGGCGACAACCAGGAGTAGGTAGGACTAAGCTGAAGGCATTAAAGCTGAAGTTATAAAGGATATCATGGCATCACGTTTTCGAGGTTGGATGCCTGAAGTAGGCCTCCTTACATCTGAATGTCTCTACTCACTGCCCGAACATTACATTGGAACTATTGTAGCTACGCAGCTACTCGAACCACTTTTCTTGGATTGATCATATAAATACAAAGGGCATGCACATTTGAATGCCTTGGCCAATGTAGGGGGCGGGAAAATATCAGTGTTGGATACCATGCCCCTGCTTGACAAATATATCCGCAACAAACGTAAGGTCTCCCTTAAGGACAACCTATACACTGCTGCGGACTTCCTGAATTAGCTGCTTTAGTTTAGGACACATACGTGGTTTGACCATCTGGAAAATGGAAAAAAGCTGTTTTAAAACGTTGAAATACTGTATCACAAAATATATTCTGAATTTAAAGAGTAACGTGCAATAGCTACCAAGTCCTATTTGGGTACGATACTAAGGGGCACTTGCGAGTTCAAACTATAAGTGTGTTGATACAAACTTACACCTCTACTTATTCTGTAACTCATTTTAATATATTTATAGAATATATGCCGGTGCTATTTATTAGAATGTTGGGCAAAATTTCCGTCCCTCAGAAGTAGGTGATATTGGCCCTATCTAAATTTTTTTATATCAAAGTCGAAGTGTATAAGAACATTGAGCCAGTGTAGTGACCCGTGGCTATACAACTCTCACGGAACCTTCTCTGTTGCGCTCTATTTTCCCCTATACAACACCACCTTAATGGGTTAATCCCACTTATCCATTTATTAGGCGTTACATAATGCCATAGTGTAATGGTACCTAAAGACGAAGACACCCCTTGGTGGTCTATGTATGTTCAGAAAGTCTCTCCTATAACAACATTAAAATACCGACCTCGATCTCCCTCCCCCGCCCAGTTAAAACAAATCCGCACCACGCTCAAGATACAACCAAGTACGTTACATAGAATGCAGCAGCATGAGGCACTCTCAAGGTTATCCGAGTCCACTAGTATTAAAAGCAATTAAATAGAGGGCGCTATTCTATCTTGTACGGTGGAGTTTTTCTTTTAACGCACTCATATCTGACTTATACTGCGTCAAGAATTGCATAACCGGTGACTTTACGAAGCTACGAAATATTATAAACAGATTTAAATATAACATTGTTTATTACGTCATACGTATACATTTGAAACCCTTGAGATAAGAATGTTAAGAGATAAGAATTGTTACACTCATTGCATTTTAATGGTCAAGCTGCCTATATACTCTTCTAGAAACTGTCAAACTTTACCCTTTAAAGCAACTCTGAAGGGGGGAGGGGAAGTTTGTAAGATTGTAGCTCGCCTAAGATAAAGCTAAGGGTCAAAGTTTTTACGTAAGCTACGAGCCAGCTCAGCTTGAAATATTTAACTTTCCCAACAACCCCATCGCCAATACGACATTATACGGTACACACTTTTAAAGATAAAACTCAATACAACAGATCGCGATGCTTCATGTACAAACATGACGTCATTTCAATGAATATTAAAATATAAAAGTGCGGAATTGCGTTCTTATTTCGAGCAATAAAAACTTTTGCAATAAATGTTGGCCATTTTTAAATTAAAGTATGTTATAGTAGGAATTAGGTTTAATATGTACGCCCAGGAATAAAGTTGAAAATTTTAAAAGGACATAAGAAGTAGAAGAAAACTAAAAACCCAGAAAAAGAATTTAGCAGGCATGTGGCTGATTGTGGTAGAAAGTACGTACCTGTGTACCGTGTATAGCAGCTGAGATAGTATGCTCAAACATCATACGTTACGATGGTACTGTAGATTAAGATTTATTACTTTTTTATATATTAAATGAGAAAACATAATATTGTATGAGACATTTTGAGTAAATTAGAAGTACTTTGTTAATAAATTCCACTTTTATAAAAGATATCACCGTTAACGAGATATCGTTGAGAAATTGTTAAAGAAGTGTTGTGTAAACGTTCAAGTTTCTCTCTCTCTCTCTCCCTCTCTCTCTCTCTCTCTATCTCTCTTTCAATCAAATACACACACACAAACACACAATGGCTGAAACATGTATATATTAGTATGTGATCATATTAAACACGCACGTACTCTGTATAAATTTTAATAATGGTGAATTTCTCGTATAAATTTAATTCTTGAAAATGCGAATAAAAACAATTACATGCACAAAGCATAACCAAAATATTTTTTAATTAATATTATTTTAGAATTACGAAAATGAAAAATGTACTCAAGTAAAAATTCTTAAGTAACAAAACGCCGACTGAAGACATAAAGCCAAAACACTGTCATAAGCGTGGAATCCTTATCTCATCATAAACCTCTAAGTAGGAACAACTGTTTCGCCCTTTATTAATAAACAGCTTAAACGGGTGTGCGGGGAATAGACATGTAAAGTAATCACCTATCCTGCATACTTGCATTATTAGACAGTTTGTATTCAACCCGTACCAGGGTGGGAGATAGCGTTGTCTTAAATATCTAAGTTGCCTTCAAGTGTAGCTTCATGCAAGTTTCGGTTGTATCAAGAATCTCTTTTTTCTTTCAAGTCCTATTTATCGATTTATTGTTGTTCCAGAAAATAAATTATCATGTCAATTTCTAAAAAAACAGAAACCTTTTGAGCCATTACTTTCAGTAGAGTATCAGAAGCACATGGACTGTACTGACGAAGATACGCACTTGATTAAGGTTGTCAAGGTTATTTAACGGAAGATAGTTGAGTCATCTGAGCTCCATAACAAGCCCGTTACTATGGGTGATAACAAAGAGTAAACTCTTAGTTTCAGACAGTTATCTAAACATATTTGACCTTGTAAAGGGAGTGTGCATCCGTTCACGTTCTGGCAGAATATCAGCGGACGCAAGCGTCTTCTTTTTGTACCATCTTCTAAAGGAGGCTGCAAATCATCATAGCTACTAACCTTGTTGTCTGCAGTTCGGTACAGTATCATTGAACCATAAGTATATCCATGCCATTTCCAGAGATTCCGCGATATCTAGATAATATAGACATTTCATTTTTCTATTGTAACATTCTCACTTTTAGCTCTTATTAGTCTTATATAACTATAATAAAATCATTTTATATAAAAGAAAACGTTTTGTAAAAAAATCGTTGATCCTAATGAGATTTTAATTGCGAAGACAACGGTGGGGGTAAAAGAAGTGTTTCATAATCTCTTGTAGTGGCGTGTAGCCGTCCAATAACTTACAACAACTCGGCCCGAATCAACGTTGGATATCAGAGTTTATGGTGCACACACACCAACGACCCGACATCTTTATTTCAAATTTTAAAAACATTTTATCTTTACAACTTTTTTTATTGACGTTAGTGAGCATGGTTAAAGTAGATAAATGCGAAAGTTCAATAAATAATTGTAGTATCAACTCTAAACTAAAAAAAATCATTGTACGCTCTTGATTTTTTTATCTACCTTTGATCAATAAAGTCTGAACGTTTGGGCGCTCTAAGACGAAGTGAGCAATGGGGTCTATTGTCGCCTATAGGGATGTTAAAAACGTGGGGAATCTTAGTTAGGGTCATGATAGGGAACGGTCTTGTAAGGTGAGTCGTGTCCCTAATCCGTACCTACTCTCTAGCGAGGTGTGTAATAGACACAGCCCCAACCAGGAGTACAAATAATTGAGAAAGAATATTTGAAACAAAGTAAGAGAGTGAACCGATTGTGGGAAAGCTACAATAATCATGGAAGAAGAGGTTTTCTGATCTATGTAGGTCTTACAGGGCTGAGAGATGTTTGATAAGTGTATTATAAATAAGCAAAGGTTCTGGAAAAAATCATATTTATACCAAAAATTAAATTTTTATTTATTTTTAAATTAAATTAAATTAAATTACCAAAAAGATCCTCGTTTGTTATTTCAAATGTACAGGAACCAAATTCATTTAGGACTTGCATTTTCCATAACTATAAATAAGGCTCAAGGTCAAGCATTCCTAAGAGCAGGGCTTCAATAGACTAAAGCGGTTTTTACACATAGTCAGGTTTATGTTGCTCTAGGTCGAGTAAAATCTTAAGATAGAATTCAGATACATATTGAAAATATGAGGCAACAAAATAATAATAAAAACGCATTTACAAAAAATACGGTTTATAAGGAACATTTGTTATTAAAAACTTCAAATATATTAAATTCAATTTGTATTAAAAAATAAAATTACGATACAAAAGTTTAAAATTTGATAATAATACAGTAATTTGTCCCTACACCTTATATGTGTATGTATATAGAGTATATACAGACTAACATTGAAGTATTAAGAGTAGATATACTTTGTATAGCTTGTAAGTCGCTCGTGCGAACTTACAAGGGTTTTGTCTTAATCTCCCCTTACAACCTCAACACTTCAGGAGTGTTTACATCCTTACCTTTTTCCAATTTATAACGACAAACACTTCTACACAGCTATAAACATACTAACTAATCGTCGTAAAAATGTAAGAAAAAGAAATGAGCCTATATTCGTATCTACCTCGCTCCATACAATCACACTCCTAGTGTTGGGTAAACAGCGTTACACGACATCTTTAGAGGTTAGGTTACTTCTGGTGGCGACTCTGCACAGCCATGATCTTTCCTTATCTTAAAACCAGAATTTTTATAACACTACACCACTCCATCTGCCGTTCTAAAACTCTCCCTTAGCATTCACTGGCAACAATAGCAAAATAATAACCATAAGGTCCTTACGAAATACCACTATTTATTCTCCTTGAACATGATTAACTCGTTCTAGGTACAAACTGACTGTAAAACACCTTTGTTTGTTCACTGTTATTGGGTTATGTTTGCACTTGTTGTTATGTTATTTTCCTTTCTCTACTTTTAACAAATCGCTTACAAAGTGAGTACACGCAGCAAACTTGATATTTGTCCATCTCTTTGTGTACTTTCCTGTCTTCACAAGGATGTAAAACTTATTCATGTCTTTAAAAACGTTTTACAAGGCTAAAGGAGAAACCAAAAATACCGGTATAAGAGGAAGTAAAGAGATAAAATTATAAAAAAGGATAACTGTTAGAGTCGCTGAAAGTTGTTTACAAGCAGAAGTTAATTCTGTAAGATTCGCAAAGTCTTTGCCAAGAATTGAAAATTTCTTATTGTAAAATATCTTTACTTTTGTATCTACAGTTATTTAGTGCTTTGCATAATGTAAAGAGTAAATAAATGAATATTTTATAATAAAATCGTTTGCAACGGGTATTTCGTGACTCTCTGTTTAATAGAAATATATTACTTTTATTGTTATAACTTTGCGAACACTCATAATATATATTTTCGAGAATAGATTACCTAATCTTGGACTAAATGTAAATCACAGATTGACTCTGAATATCCACAAGTATATGAGAAGTAATTATAAACACGGCAATGTTGGCGTGACTCATGCAAACAAGAGCATTGCGTGGCCTCTGCCCCATATTAAGTTTTGATTGCAATGGATGTTTATTTTAACAGCAACGCCGATCAAGCACTTGTGTAAAGATTTTATAACTAAGAGTAAACAGAAGGAATATGTCAATCATAAGAACCTAACTCATGGCTTTGGAAGGCTTGAAGGTTGGTATCAAATTTACAAAAGTCAATCTCTAGTCCTTAGCCAGTGTATCATGAAATGCATCCAGTTGAAATCATCATAGCAGACACTGATATCTTTACAATTTTACCGCCTTGTTTTGACAGTAGGATGCTTATGTTCTCATATGATCCTCGGCAACGTGATAATTCCATTTAATATAATAAACGTATAGTAGTCATACTACCCTTATATTTTATATAATTTCTAAATTTCGGCAATATGATTCGTATAGTTCATACGATCATCATATTTATTTGACATGATCCTCACATTTAGGCAATATGATCCTTATGTTCAATATGATCCTCATATTTCGCCAAACTTAGTTCTTATATATCACACGATCCTCCTTTTTCAAACTCATACCTCCTTTTATACAAACCTCATGTACCACATGATCCTCATACTTTGGCTATAATATCCTTACATTGTATATGGTTATCATACTTATCCCACCTATATCCCACTTATCCTATTATTATAATAGTTTATCTATACGATCCTTATACTTTATACGATCCCTATATTTTGTCTGTAAGATCCTTTACATGATCCCATACTTCGGTAATACAACTCTTATATTTCAGAAGTTCAAAATCATTTATCAAAAATATTATTATATATAATATGTTCCCTTTTTTTGGCAATAAATCTTTCAGAATTTCAATATATCGGCTGGATCTATTTCAAATTATCAAACCCTATTTTGACAAGATTCATTTCAGTGTTAAAAAAACCAATAAAACTATTACAATAACATCTCAACAAAAACGAATTTACAAAATGAATATCTTGGCATCTGATTTTAGTGGCAGTAGGGGGTTAGTTTTTAATTTTATTAGTGTCCCAAAGCCATGGGCTTTATAATCGTGGACCAATCCATCCGTCAGTTAATTACAGCCCTCCTGTGAAACGTGAATAATGCGTGGTTTGGCGTAAATAGACCTCTACAATTAATTGCCTATGTTTTGTCTTCATGGAGTGAAACGCTGTTAATTTAAAAAAGAATTGTCAAAGAGAACAACCATTTCGACCATTTGTAATACGTATATAAAGCCACTGACTTTAGAAAAACCATTTAAAGTATACTTGTGGCTTCTTATGTCTTATTTCATGTTATAATAATGGTTCACACATTCGCCCTGTTCGGAGTTTGTGATATTATAAATTTGTATTCGTACGACCCAACAATTCGATCGATATCTCTGTCTACTTCGTCTATAACCTTTAACAAATTTAAAACCCAAGTGCCAATAGTTAAACAATTGCTTGCAGCCCAGTTCAGTTGGAATAAACATATGGAATAAAAGGCCCTCTTAAGGTAGTATATTGAAAAGTTTTTTGAGCCGAAGGATGAACTCAAAATCTTCCAGCTTAATAACAACTATGTAGATTTTCTTAAACACTTCTCTAGGCTTTCTAGGCTTGTTTCCGTTTCTTTCAAGGTAACAATATTCATAAGTTGTAAGTTAAAGACAAAGTTAATGTCAAGGTTAAAAAATGTCGTTAGTGGGCAACCAGGGTCAATAAATGCTCTTTTACAAACCATCCCACTTTGAAAGAGCCTTTGGGTCTTCTGATAAATACTTATGAACCAATTAAAGGAAAGAATAATTGAGCAACTTCAGAGTTTATCAACCACTTTCAGGGAATACGTTCTTGAGCCAGATCCTAGCGAAAGTTGCTGCTTCCAAAAGCAGAAGAAAAGGAATCTTATTCCTTGAATAGAAAAGGATTATTTCAGAAGAAGAATAAGACCATCTTGTAGACCAAACCCGGAGGGGCATATTAAAAAAACATTTTTAATAAGGAGAAAATTGTTCAAGCCATTGAATTTTTCCTCAATATACTACAAAGTACTCAGTGATAGGGCAATGAAGGTAATACTACGTTATCCACCTACCTGCCGATGTGAACAGGTAATCTCATCTAGGTGCTTTATGAATAAAAAAATGTAGGAATCAGTTGATTTCAGAGTAAAAGTTTCAGTTATGGAACTTAACTTTTCTGAAATCCTAATTTAAAAACAACAGGTTCAACACATCTCACTGAAGTTATTGTTAAGTTGTGAGTTATTGCAATTGCACTGTATAATAACTTTCAACTAATAATACTATTAACATTCCTATTATATTTTTATTAAATATTTATTATCTGTTTATCACAATTAAAACAGGCTTTTGATTATTTTTTTTACCTAATTAACTGGAATTAACAGGGATTTCACCTAGAGCTACAAACCTTTACATGTTGATTTTTTACCTTTAGTATCTTAAATAAAAATAAAACACTTCTTGAATGTACTTGAAAATAACTTGTGACAGTAATAAATTTCATATCTAAGAACAGTTTCTACTTTGAACTAAATGGATTGACAAATTTTAAATTACTTACTAATAACTAATATAACTCAAATTATTTTGCGTGTAATATACATATACAATTTCAGTTTACAAATTTGAGGTGTCCTTGTCTATACAGCGACTGGTGAGGGATCCTTGTCCATACAGCGACCTATGAGGGGGTTTTTGAAAAGATTTTATTGGGAACCACTGGTGTAAGCAGCACTTGGAAGCCATTTTAATCCAATAAAGGTAGTCATTATCATTGTTATGACTACCAAACATTGTTGAAACTTTTAATTTATTAACTGGCTTTAGTTTCTATTTAGGGTTTAGTTCACGCAACACAACCACCTCAAAATAAGACTTTCCCAGTATACACTGTAACAGAAACCTATGGGAGGATAAGAGTCGTCTGGGTTTATGTTTTCCTCATTGTACCTTGAAGATCAAAATTAAATGTTGGCCTTTTATTCCATATGTTTATTCCAACTGACTTGCACGCGATTGTTTGACTATTGGTATTTGAGTTTTAAATTTGTTAAAATTATTAGACAAAGGACACAGAAACATCTACCGAACTGTTAGGTTGTATCAATACAAATTTATATTATCGCAAACTCGGTGAACAGGGTGAATATGTGAAACATTTTTGTAACATGAAATAAGACATAAAGGGGCCACAAGTATACTTTAAATGGTTTTTCCAAAGTCAGTGGCTTTATATACGTATTACAAGTGGTCGAAATGGTTGTTCTCATTGAAAATTCATTTGTAAATTAACAGCGTTTCACTCCATGAAGACAAAACATAGGCAATTATTTATAGAGGTCTATTTACGCCAAACCACGCGTTATTCACGTTTCACAAGAGGGCTGTAATTAACTGACGGATGGATTGGTCCGCAATCATAAAAGCCGTGGCTTTGGCACACTGTAAAAATTACAATCTAAAACCTACTGCCACTAAAAATCAGATGTCAAGATATTCATTTTGTAAATTTGTTTTTGTTGAGATATTATTGTCATAGTTTTATAGGTTTTATTAACATTGAAATGAATCTTATCAAAATAGGGTTTGATAATTTGAAATAGATCCAGCTGATATATTGAAATTCTGAAAGATTTGATTGCCAAAAATAAGGGAACATATAAAATATAATAATATTTTTGATAAATGATTTTGAACTTCTGAAACATAAGAGTTGTATTACCGAAGTATGGGATCATGTAAAGGATCTTATAGACAAAATATAGGGATCGTATAAAGTATAAGGATCGTATAGATAAACTATTATAATAATAGGATAAGTGGGATATAGGTGGGATAAGTATGATAACCATATACAATGTAAGGATATTATAGCCAAAGTATGAGGATCATGTGGTACGTGAGGTTTGTATAAAAGGAGGTATGAGTTTGAAAAAGGAGGGTCGTGTGATATATAAGAACTAATTTGGCGAAATATGAGGATAATATTGAACATATTGCCTAAATGTGAGGATCATATCAAATAAATATGATGATCATATGAACTATACGAATCGTATTACCGAAATTTAGAAATTATATAAAATATAAGGGTAGTATGACTTAAATACGTTTATTATATTAAATGGAATTATCGCGATGCCGAGGATCATATGAAAACATAAGCATCATACTGCCAAAATATGGCGGAAAAAATGTAAAGATATCAGTGTCAACATATGATGATTTCAACTGGATGCATTTCATGATACACTGGCTAAGGACTAGAGAATGACTTTTGTAAATTTGAAACCAACCTTCAACCCTTCCAAAGCCATGAGTTAGGTTTTTATGATTGCGGTATTCCTTCTGTTTATTCTCAGTTATAAAATCTTTACACAAGTGCTTGATCGGCGTTGCTGTTAAAATAAACATCCATTGCAATCAAAACTTAATGTGGGGCAGAGGCCACGCAATGCTCTTGTTTGCATGAGTCACGTAAACATTGCCGTGTTTATAATTACTTCTCATATACATGTGGATATTCAGAGTCAATCTGTGATTTACATTTAGTCCAAGATTACGTAATCTATTCGCGAAAATATATATTATGAGTGTTCGCAAAGTTATAACAATAAAAGTAATATATTTCTATTAAACAGAGAGTCACGAAATACCCGTTGCAAACGATTTTATTATAAAATATTCATTTATTTACTATTTACATTATGCAAAGCACTAAATAACTGTAGATACAAAAGTAAAGATATTTTACAATAGGAAATTTGCAGTTCTTGGCAAAGACTTTGCAAATCTTACAGAATTAATTTCTGCTTGTAAACAACTTTCAGCTACTCTAACAGTTATCCTTTTTTATAATTTTATCTCTTTACTTCCTCTTATACCGGTATTTTAAGTTTCTCCTTTAGCCTTGTAAAACGTTTCTAAAGACATGAATAAGTTTTACATCCTTGTGAAGACAGGAAAGTACACAAAGAGATAGACAAATATCAAGTTTGCTGCGTGTACTCACTTTGAAAGCGATTTGTTGAAAGCAGAGGAAGGAAAATAACATAACAACAAGTGCAATCATGACCCAATAGCAGTGAACAAACAAAGGTGTTTTACAGTCAGTTTGTACCTAGAACGAGTTAATCATGTTGAAGGAGAATAAATTGTGGTATTTCGTAAGGACCTTATGGTTATTATTTTGCTATTGTTGCCAGTGAGTGCTAAGGGAAAGTTTTAGAACGGCAGATGGAGTGTTGTAGTGTTATAAAAATTCTGGTTTTAAGATAAGGAAAGATCATGGCTGTGCAGAGTCGCCACCAGAAGTAACCTAACCTCTAAAGATGTCGTGTAACGCTGTTTACCCAACACTAGGAGTGTGATTGTATGGAGCGAGGTAGATACGAATATAGGCTCATTTCTTTTTCTTACATTTTTACGACGATTAGTCAGTATGTTTATAGCTGTGTAGAAGTGTTTGTTTGTATAAATAGAATAAAAGTATAGTAGTAACCACTCCTGAAGTGTAGAGGTTGTAAGGGGAGATTAAGACAAAACCCTTGCAAGGTCGCACCAGCGGCCTACAAGCTATATAAGATATTTCTACCCGTCACACCTCAATTTTAGTCTGTATATACTCTATTTACATATACATATAATGGGTTTGTAGGGACAAATTACCGTATTCTTATTGAATTTTAAAATTTGTATCGTAATTTAATTTTTTAATACAAATTGAATTTAATATAATTGAAGTTTTTCATAACAAATGAACCTTATAAACTGTATTTTTTGTAAATGCGTTTTTAATAATGATTTTCGCCTCATAGTTTCAATATGTATGTGTATTCTATCTTGAGATTTCACTCGACCTAGAGCAACATAAACCTGACTATGTGTAAAAACAACTTTGGTCGATTGAAGCCCTGCTCTTAGGAACGCTTGACCTTGAGCCTTATTTATAATTATGGAAAATGCAAGTCCTAAATGAATTTGGTTCCTGTACATTTGAAATAACAAACGAGGATGTTTTTGGTAATTTAATTTAATTTAAAAGTAAATAAAAATTTAATTTTTGGTATAAATATGATTTTTTCCAGAACCTTTGATTTTTTATAATACACTTATCAAACATCTCTCAGCCCTGTAAGACCTATATAGATCAGAAAACCTCTTCTTCCATGATTATTGTAGCTTTCCCACAATTGGTTCACTCTCTTACTTTGTTTCAAATATTCTTTCTCAATTATTTGTACTCCTGGTTGGGGCTGTGTCTATTACACACCTCGCTAGAGAGTAGGTACGGATTAGGGACACGACTCACCTTACAAGACCGTTCCCTATCATGACCCTAACTAAGATTCCCCAAGTTTTTAACATCCCTATAGGCGACAATAGACCCTATTGCTCACTTCGTCTTAAAGCGCCCAAACGTTCAGACTTTATTGATCAAAGGTAGATAAAAAAATCAAGAGCGTACAATGATTTTTTTTAGTTTAGAGTTGATACTACAATTATTTATTGAACTTTCGCATTTATCTACCTTAACCATGCTCACTAACGTCAATAAAAAAAGTTGTAAAGATAAAATGTTTTTAAAATTTGAAATAAAGATGTCGGGTCGTTGGTGTGTGTGCACCATAAACTCTGATATCCAACGTTGATTCGGGCCGAGTTGTTGTAAGTTATTGGACGGCTACACGCCACTACAAGAGATTATGAAACACTTCTTTTACCCCCACCGTTGTCTTCGCAATTAAAATCTCATTAGGATCAACGATTTTTTTACAAAACGTTTTCTTTTATATAAAATGATTTTATTATAGTTATATAAGACTAATAAGAGCTAAAAGTGAGAATGTTACAATAGAAAAATGAAATGTCTATATTATCTAGATATCGCGGAATCTCTGGAAATGGCATGGATATACTTATGGTTCAATGATACTGTACCGAACTGCAGACAACAAGGTTAGTAGCTATGATGATTTGCAGCCTCCTTTAGAAGATGGTACAAAAAGAAGACGCTTGCGTCCGCTGATATTCTGCCAGAACGTGAACGGATGCACACTCCCTTTACAAGGTCAAATATGTTTAGATAACTGTCTGAAACTAAGAGTTTACTCTTTGTTATCACCCATAGTAACGGGCTTGTTATGGAGCTCAGATGACTCAACTATCTTCCGTTAAATAACCTTGACAACCTTAATCAAGTGCGTATCTTCGTCAGTACAGTCCATGTGCTTCTGATACTCTACTGAAAGTAATGGCTCAAAAGGTTTCTGTTTTTTTAGAAATTGACATGATAATTTATTTTCTGGAACAACAATAAATCGATAAATAGGACTTGAAAGAAAAAAGAGATTCTTGATACAACCGAAACTTGCATGAAGCTACACTTGAAGGCAACTTAGATATTTAAGACAACGCTATCTCCCACCCTGGTATGGGTTGAATACAAACTGTCTAATAAAGCAAGTATGTAGGATAGGTGATTACTTTACATGTCTATTCCCCGCACACTCGTTAAAGCTGTTTATTAATAAAGGACGAAACAGTTGTTCCTACTTGGAGGTTTATGATGAGATGAGGATTCCACGCTTATTACAGTGTTTTGGCTTTATGTCTTCAGTCGGCGTTTTGTTACTTAAGAATTCTTTTACTTGAGTACATTTTTCATTTTCGTAATTCTAAAATAATATTAATTAAAAAATATTTTGGTTATGCTTTGTGCATGTAATTGTTTTTATTCGCATTTTCAAGAATTAAATTTATACGAGAAATTCACCATTATTAAAATTTATACAGAGTACGTGCGTGTTTAATATGATCACATACTAATATATACATGTTTCAGCCATTGTGTGTTTGTGTGTGTGTATTTGATTGAAAGAGAGATAGAGAGAGAGAGAGAGAGGGAGAGAGAGAGAGAAACTTGAACGTTTACACAACACTTCTTTAACAATTTCTCAACGATATCTCGTTAACGATGATATCTTTTATAAAAGTGGAATTTATTAACAAAGTACTTCTAATTTACTCAAAATGTCTCATACAATATTATGTTTTCTCATTTAATATATAAAAAAGTAATAAATCTTAATCTACAGTACCATCGTAACGTATGATGTTTGAGCATACTATCTCAGCTGCTATACACGGTACACAGGTACGTACTTTCTACCACAATCAGCCACATGCCTGCTAAATTCTTTTTCTGGGTTTTTATTTTTCTTCTACTTCTTATGTCTTTTTTAAATTTTCAACTTTTCTTTCTGAGTGTACATATTAAATCTAATTCCCTCTATAACATACTTTAATTTAAAAATGGCCAACATATATTCCTAAAGTTTATATTGCTCGAAATAAGAACGCAATTACGCAGTTTTATATTTTAATATTCATTGAAATGACGTCATGTTTGTACATGAAGCATCACGATCTGTTGCATTGAGTTTTACCTTTAAAAGTGTGGACCGTGTAATGTGGTATTGGCGATGGGGTTGTTGGGAAAGTTAAATATTTCAAGCTGAGCTGGCTCGTAGCTTACGTAAAAACTTTGACCCTTACCTTTATCTTAGGCGAGCTACAATCTTACAAACTTCCCCCCCCCCCTTCAGAGTTGCTTTAAAGGTTAAACTTTGACAGTTTCTAGAAGAGTATATAGGCAGCTTGACCATTGAAATGCAATGAGTGTAACAATTCTTATCTCTTATCATTCTTATCTCAAGGGTTTCAAATGTATACGTATGACGTAATAAACAATGTTCTATTTAAATCTGTTTATAATATTTCCAAGTTTCGTAAAGTCACCGGTTATGCAATTCTTGTCGCACTATCTGTCAGATATGAGTGCGTTAAAAAAAAAACTCCACCGTACAAGATAGAGTAGCGGTCTCTATTTATTGCTTTTCATACTAGTGGACTCGGGTAACCTTGAGAACGCCTCATGCTACTTCTTAGGGGCGATAATTTTGCCCAACATTCTAATAAATAGCACCGGCATATATTCTATAAATATATTAAAATAAGTTACAGAATAAGTAGAGGTGTAAGTTTGTATCAACACACTTATAGTTTGAACTCGCAAGTGCCCCTTAGTATCGTACCTAAATAGGACTTGGTAGTGGTTGCACTTTACTCTTTAAATTCAGAATATATTTTGTGATACAGTGCTTTCAACGTTTTAAAACAGCTTTTTTCCATTTTCCAGATAGTCAATGTATGTACAAGGCCACGTATGTGTCCTAAACTGTAGCAGCTAATTCAGGGAGTCCGCAGCAGTGTATAGGTTGTCCTTAAAGGAGACCGTACGTTTGTTGCGGATATATTTGTCAAGCAGGTGCAAGGTATCCAACACTGATACTTTCCCACCCCTTACATTGGCCAAGGCATTCAAATGCGCATGGCCTTTGTATTTCTATGATCCATGCAAGATTAAGTGGTTCGAGTAGCTGCGTAGCTACAATAGTTCCAATGTAATGTTCGGGCAGTGAGTAAGTACACTCGGATGTAAGGTGGCCTACTTCAGGCACCCAACTTCGAAAACGTGATGCCATGATATCCTTTATAACTTCTACGGGGAGACTTTAATGCCTTCAGCTATATCCTACTTACTCCTGGTTGTCGCCGAAACTACAAAATATGAAATCCAAAATCTAATACATGTTGCGATTACATTACTTACTGGGTGAGTCAAAAATTACTCTACAACTTTGAAAATTCATATAAATACAATAATTTGATATAAAGAATAGGTAAGGGTGTGGTTTTGTATCAAATTACTTGACTGCTAGCGCTAGTACTTCCATTGTTAAAGTGTATATAGAGGAATTAAAGTTGAAGCGAACTATCATAAACGTCGAACGCTTATCTCAGTGGAAATCACAAAGAAGAAATACTAATTTTGTCCCTTTTTACTAAACAGCTTTAACTAGTTGGGCAAGGAATAGCCATTTAAAATAACCGCCCAACCTACATACTTATACACTATTAGACAGTTTGTATTCAAACCGTAGCAGGGTGGGATATAGCGTTGTATTAAATATTAAAGCTGCCTTCAAGTGCAGCTTAATGCAAATTTGTTTGAAAGTATTTCGAAAATGAACCCAACAGTTATAATTTTTAGTTTTGAATCTAAGGTGGCTCTAAATTTCTACACCTCTAAATGTAGTTCCGCTGGACAAGCTTATTAATATATTAAGTGGCGGAATATAAAGCGAATTTCATCGAAAGTTAGCCTGGGCATTTTTATGAAGCTCATTGCGTTGGCAAACATCGAACCTGTGTTGCTAAACATAGTCATGCTTTTGGGACTGGGTAGAAAAGGGGAGGATGACGTTCTATGCGGAATGGCCGCGAGAAAACTTGCCTAGAGAAATAAATGTCTTATTGGAGGCGGCCTTGTAAGAACAGAAAGAATTTGTTAGTGGTTTTATGTTATTTCAAAATGTTTAATTTTTGGAGCATTAGCAAAAAGTTTTGTATTTATTTCTTAATTTTTGAGTACTTTGTCCATCAGCAGGTATATTTTTGTTTTGCCAAATTTTGTCGTATAGGTGATGGATAAATACAGAAATTATTTTTTCTTCGTTTACAACTAGACAAAGAGAATTACAATAAAAATATTGAAAAGAACCCCAATACCACAAAAATAATCAAAAATAACAAATAAGACAAGTTACTTAAGATTAAACCCTTATGTACATTTCGATGACCATGTCATCATCATCAGAGGGTCTTGTGATTCTAGTTTGTAACTTCTTGTGTGCTAGATTGTGTTTTGTAACAAGACCCTCTGATGATGATGACATGGTCATCGAAATGTACATAAGGGTTTAATCTTAAGTAACTTGTCTTATTTGTTATTTTTGATTATTTTTGTGGTATTGGGGTTCTTTTCAATATTTTTATTGTAATATATTGTACCACTGTGCTCTTGATATTGTGTAGACAAAGAGAAGGCAGGTGTACAATTGGTTTTTAAAATACAAACGGTTAATTTGTTTTAAAAAATTGAGAACCCTGGTATATAGGTACGTTTGTCAAAGGGTACCAAATGGGCTACTAATAAAACTTTTAGAATTTTCTTTGGTTTCAAATAAGGCACACATAGATGACTAAAACAATTTTTTAAAATTAGTAATTTTTTAAAAAATAAATTATAAACTAACATACTTATAATATGGCGCTCGTCTTTTACAAGTTTTAAGATAGTTTTTTTAGTGCATCATCCTACGAGACTCAGAATCAGTGGAAGTCCCAGACTGTACTTGACTCACACTCTTTATACCACTATGTTATTTAAAGGCAACTGTTTCACTGAACGTTAATTTAACTCACAATTCCATATGATAACTCGTAATACACAGATGAATTAACATCCAGTGCACTGTAGTTCCGAATCAAAAGTAATACCTGTAAAGGGTCATTACTGAAATTGAATGTTTTATACTTTGCCCCAAGAAATGAAAGCCCGTTGTATAAGTACAGTGTGAATGTGGAACATGTATACAGCTTATGGGAGAGATTTTTATTTGTATAAATGCGAACACATTCTAAAGGGAAGAATGTTTTTATAAAAATGTAATCTCATGGATGCACTGAGTAATATTGTGGAAATATTTTAAGGTTTGTCGGGTGAATTGAACGTTGGGTGAACAAGTCAACCTTTACTAATGCAATCTTATTATTAATTTATAAACGGTATATCAAAGTGTTAATACGGTTAAAGTGTACTTTGAGATTCTATAAAAATGATTAGAATAATGCCAAACAAAGTGTACATATTTATTAGGATTAACAGAAACCTAAAGACTTTAAATATAAACATATCTGAATGTCTAGCTTGTATCTAAAAAATATCCCACGTTCGATTTATTGCAACTAGCCATTCCTCGCTCTTGTCTCTATCTGTTCGTTATACATGAGATTACATGTTTATAAATATAATTTCTTTTTCAGTATGTGCTTTGATATTTTTTATTTATAAATATAATGTAATTTATGAAATTGTTTTAAGGTTGTTCGGTAAGTAGAATTAATTTCTACATATAAAAGGAAGTAGAAAATTACTTTGAAAAGTTAATTAAAGTTAATAGAGATATAGGAATAATTTTAACACATACATGGCTATATAGGATGTTGTCATAAATAATTTGTTTTGTAGTGATTTTAACTAGTTGAACAAAATGTAAAGGTTAGGGAGCTTTCGGAGTGTACTGAAGGGTAAAGCTTTGCCAGAAACAAAAGGATTAAAACGAAAAATTTATAGAATGTAGCAAATAACTTTTAATTAAATATCCAAGTAAACATAAACGAATATTGTTAATTAAATATTCAAGGTTACATAACCAGGGAATTTGAAATAAAAATAGATCAAGTAGTCAAATGTTTTGAAGATTCACTTAAGGAAAAATAGATATTTAAATTGAAGGTAACAACCACATTTCTTATTGAAAGGGTTAAAGTTTGACAAACTATATTGAGAAATTAATTGGGTAAAGTTATACGCTTCTTTATATTCCGATAGTAAGTAAACAAAAGTTGTAAAATCCTAGTTAAATGTTAAATTTTCAAATAAAATAAACAAATATTATGTTTTCTAAAAATAAGCAAGATACCAAATAAATGTAATTCAAGGTTAAAGAAATGCATACTGTGCTATGCATATTTAAATTAATAGATTTCAAAATTTAAAAAAATAAATATTTTTTAACTAACTTGCAAACAAACTGAGTATTCTTTTAAACAAGTTTCTTACACTCTCCTACAATCGTTATGGTCATTTCGCCGATTCATATGCCTTTCAAAAGAACTCCTTCCCCGGGATGACTCACCCGTAAAGGGTAAAATCCTCAGCAAGTTAGGTTTTTTGTTTTTTAAGTCCAGTGACTTGTTCTCTGGCGGATTTGGCGAGCACTGCACAGCGTTCGCAGCTTTGGCTCGAAACGGCTCGTTTCAAAACTCTTGCTCTGCAGCGAGCGCGAGTGCTGGTTATGCGCTAGAGAGTTGGTCAACGAAAGGGTCGACGACTGGGTAAGTGAGCGTTTGATCGGCGGTGGTGAGGTGGTGAGCGGGCCCGTTGCAACACACACACATACACATACACACAAACACACACACACACACACACACACACACACACACACACACACACACACACACACACACACACACACACACACACACATAACACGCTCTCACCCACAAGCGCTCAGAAAGCAGCTGATTCATAGAAGCACTGCCTCGGGCAGATTGTTAACTACCTCAGCGTTTGTATACAAAGAAGACAAGCAGCTCGTCACCAAACTAAATGGTTGAATAAGCTTAAACGAATATAGCTGTATTCGGCCTTTTTGTGGTTTTTTGGCGATGTGTTGGGATGTTTTTATTATTGTTTACAAAGAATAGAGAAGAATTGTGAATTGAGTAGAGAAAATGTGGGGACATGAAAAAGCCTGTAAAATATCCCTGTTGTGTAGTGTAGACTATAAATAGTGTGTAACCTATTTTCATTAGGTATACTTATCTAGCTTGACAACAAGTATAGGCAACGTTTACATATCATTTTTCCGCTGGGTTTAAGGTCGGTCCTTCACTTCTAAATAACTGTGAAACATCTAAAACAGATATGTAACTTAACACCTTCTTGTAATATAACTAATATATTTAGGTTAAGTGTTAAATTTAACTTCATTAGAAGAACTTGGGATGGGCGTATTGGGATAGACTAGCTGAAATGAGGTCAGTGCCATCTATGTGTTACATGAATAGAGGATAACCAGCCTCAGTGGCAGAGTAGAGTCAAAACAAGAAACCAATGGAAAATCACTACTGTTTTAACTGATATGCAGTAATTGGCCCAACATAAATTACAGGTTGCCTCTTAATGTATGCAGTTACACACGTATGTATGACGTAATTGTAAAGGTGAATACGTTAACGTGCTCCCCTAGCATTGTGGGGTTGCGATTGTAACTGATGATGGCTAAAGTAAATATCTATTACTGCATCCATTACGGTCCATAGTTGCAATTGCTATTTAGTCATGCTGTTACATCGTGATATTGTAACAAATGACTCAATTGTTTTTCAGTCATAGCAAAGGTGACTAGCTCTCTTATAGACAGACCCTTTTTTATAAAAATTGTTATATATATCAACTATCTAGTGGTTCATTAGGTAACTTCGTGAGTGGGTTAGATTTTGACATTCCGTGGATATTGAAAGGAATCTTATCCAGAAGAAAAATGTTGAAAGTGAAAAGATAATCCACACCCTTTTAACACCTGAAATTAGGAAATTATTTACTAAGAAACAGAATTGGATTTCTGCATAAATTGAATAGGTTCCAAATTTAAAGAGTACTCAAGGAACATTAAATTTTACGTCGTATAATTATTTAGGTAATCAGGGCGAGGACGTCCTCTGATGACCGTGTTTACGAGACTGCCATCCAACGTTACAGTTCGTCTCTGGAAATAAAATGTTATTTTAAATATCACATAAATAAATGCAAAACACCAGTTGTTTCAGTTATTTTATCATAAATTGTGTTATTTATATATGTGTGTAGTAATTAAAAGATTTTAATTTAATATAAAGTAAATGTAATATATTTGAAGTTATATTTTGCACAAAAGTAGACTAAAACAATGCGCCTTTGTCCGTAAACAACAAACCCAAGCTAATGTGATGCATATCGCCAAAGTGTAACCCTCTCGATCTGACAACTAAATCAGTTAACAATAGGTCTATGCTTCTACCGAACTGTACGGAATTTATCGGCTACATTGAATAGGTTTTACTGAACGTGACGTCACACTCTATTGAATTGCATGTTGCTATCTGAAGCAGAACATTTCCCATTGTTTCGGGGTTTATTCTATGTAATTGTGTTTGCGCTAATATGCCAACTTTGTTTCGCAGAGAAACGGGAATCGAACGCAGACTTCGTGCTTAAGTCGAGAGGTTATGTTTGCATTGAGCGCTACACGCGATTATTGTTTCGTTTCGTGGTTATACGGAAGGTATAATCTGTGCCTAGTTGCAACGGACAGAGAATCTGTGAGAAGTGGGTAGACTTTTTTCTACACTTAACTTATCTCTTCCGTGGCGCTTTCTTTCCTAGCAGACCTTCCTTCCGTCACCAACACTTCGAATATAGCACACGGAAAAGCATGCTTTGTTCTCTTTAAATAACACTCTTATATTTCATTATTTTTTTTTATTCCTCTTAGTTTTGTTAACATTTTGTATGATGTTTTTATTAAGGTTTAGTTTTCTCAAAATAGTGATTAAACTTACTGTTGGAAATAAATAATAGTATTTAGATTTAAATTTTTATTTTTAAAGAATTATTTAATAAAAATGTAATTATATTAGAATCATATAAGGCGGACTGTGGGAGTATCTGTATTTAGCAGAAACAAAGAGTGTAGAGTTATGGCATACCCTTAAGCGGCAGGATTACGTTGTAATCGTTTTGAGGTGATCGTAGATTAACCCACGGTGTTTAGAGCACCTATCTAGGTGTTGCAAGTCCCTAACATCTTTTCTACTCCGTATTAAAGTTACTTGACTGAACATCCTAAACTTATATAGCTACCTAATGTCACATTCTCAATTATTGATATAAATTAACTGCTCTATAAATGGAATTAGGAAAATAAATTCATAGGTATTAACTTGAATAAAGCAATAAATAATAATATCATCCTAGAAGAAATTAAAAGCTTACTACCTAACATAAACTTCACCATAATAAATTCATAGGTATTAACGTGAATAACGCAATAAATAATAATATCATCCTAGAAGAAATTAACAACTTACTCGCTAACATAAACTTCACCATATTAAAGTCATAGGTATTAACGTGAATAACGCAATTAATAATAATATTATCCTAGAAGAAATTAACAACTTACTCCCTAACATAGAATTCACCATAATAAATTCATAGGTATTAACGTGAATAACGCAATAAATAATAATATCATCCTGAAAGAAATTAACAACTTACTCCCTAACATAAAATTCACCATAATAAATTCATAGGTATTAACGTGAATAACGCAATTAATAATAATATCATCCTAGAAGAAATTAACAACTTACTCGCTAACATAAACTTCACCATAGTAAATTCATAGATATTAACGTGAATAACGCAATAAATAATAATATCATCCTAGAAGAAATTAACAACTTACTCCCTAACATAAAATTCATTATAATAAATTCATAGGTATTAACGTGAATAACGCAATAAATAATAATATCATCCTAGAAGAAATTAACAACTTACTCCCTAACATAAAATTCACCATAATAAATTCTTAGGTATTAACGTGAATAACGCAATAAATAATAATATCATCCTAGAAGAAATTAACAACTTACTCCCTAACATAAAATTCACCATAATAAATTCTTAGGTATTAACGTGAATAACGCAATAAATAATAATATCATCCTAGAAGAAATTAACAACTTACTCCCTAACATAAAATTCACCATAATAAATTCTTAGGTATTAACGTGAATAACGCAATAAATAATGATAATATCCTAGAAGAAATTAACAACTTACTCCCTAACATAAAATTCACCATAATAAATTCATAGCTATTAACGTGAATAACGCAATAAATAATAATATTAACCTAGAAGGAATTAACAACTTACTCCCTAACATAAAATTCACCATAATAAATTCATAGGTATTAACGTGAATAACGCAATAAATAATAATATCATCTTGAAAGAAATTAACAACTTACTCCCTAACATAAAATTCACCAAGGAAGAAGAAATTAAAAATAAAATAAACTATCTAGACCTAACAATAACAAAAAATAAGAATAACATTAAACACTCAATTTTTAGGAAACCTACATAAAACATCAACACAATATCATATTACACTAATCACCCCTCACAACTTAAAATATTGTCCCCTGCAACTCAATCTTGTTTAGAATCGTAAAACTACCCCTAAAAAAAGAAAACTGAATAATATTTCAAAAGCCCCAAAACATGTACAATAAGTATTAACTAAATTAAAATAACCTAAACGTGAACCAGAAACAACAACGAAATGGGTCGCATTCACATACACAGGATACATCATAAAAGGCATCACTAAATTACAAAATAATCATAATATTAACATAGATTACAGAAACACAGGAACCATAATCAATAAATACACCAACCGGAAAAAAAATATGCCCCACACTTAATAACGGAATATATAAAAAAACGAACCCAGACTGTTAAAAAATTTACATTTGTCAAACGAAAAATAAAATAAAAGGCAGAAATAAAGAGCACATCAATATATATATATATATATATATATATATATATATATATATATATATATATATATATATATATATATATTGTAACATTTTGAAGTAGTATATATATATAAAAGGCACTTACAAAATAAGATAAATATATATAAATAAATTCAGTATGTAAAAAAATTACTAAAATATACCAGTAACGAAATGTAAACATAACCTAATTTCACTTGTGTATAAAATGCACATGGCCACATTTTAGATCTAATCACAAGATTTTATATAAAAAGAAAAAAAAACACACAAAGCACTATTTATAAGAAAATGTATTAGAAGTAATTAATAGATAACAATTTGAATAGAACAATAGAACGATATAAATACACTTAAAACTTTCAAACGGCAAGCTAGTGAAATGTTCTGAAGTAAACAAGATGGGAGAACGAATTTGTGGAGTTGCGTGCGCATTGACCGGCAAAAGATATTCGTTTTAAATATTTCTCGTGGAGATATAATCTAAAACAGTTTGGGAAATAAGATTTATATGCAATTGTTTTGCAAAGAAATTTAAGTGCAGTTGTTAAGAAGAAGAAGTGTATCAGAGGCGGTGAACATGACATCCGTAAAGCTGTTACAAGGAATAAACGATAAAATAGCGGAAATTGACGACTTGGCCATTTTATTGCTAAAAAGGGAGCGTCAGTTAGTTGGGACAGAGCATTTGAACGAGGCAGACGTGTTTCAGAATTGGCTGTAGAAATTTTATTTTTTAACTGGTGCGGAAAGTGCAGTATCGTATTCAAATCATAATTACAGAATAACATTAAGCCAAATCATTGAACTGATCGATTAAGAAGACATTATTCAGGAAATTATTTAATTAGAAACCAAATAACTTGTAAAAAAATTTTAGCTTGTAAGAATTGTAACTTAGATATTTTTTTGAAAGTGCCAACTCAAATTTTATTATTCAAAATTTAGAAAACCCACCTATTAACCCGAGATAAGGAGAGTTCAAGCTCAAATTAAAGTAATTAAATCAAATTCAATTAATATTAAAATTTATAACTAAACTTCTTGCTGCCATAAACAAATTTTAGACTTAGGCTAATAAAGCTTAATTTTTGTAATTCCTTGTGGATGAAATAAGACTTTGTAATTAGTAAGTGACTTTATAAAAGAAAATAAGGAATGTCATATTAAGATATTAAAATTTTTGTAACAAAAGCAGCATTGAATCGTTATTTCTTTTAACTTATAAATTTTTATTAAGACTTATAAAAGTGAATTTACCAATTATTACATTTGGCACAAAAAACGTGGGGCTCGATTATAAAAAAATTAAGAATTAACCTTAAGGCACTTTAGATAAGATTATTAATTAAATATTTGTATTAATATTGTTTACTTTTCAGGACTTTGCAACCATAAGTCAATAATTTTTTTAATTTTCAAAATTTAAATAGCATAAAGGGGAATTTTGAAATTTTAGATAAAGAAATAAAAAAAAAAAATGGAATCTGAAACAGGTACATATAATTTAAGGGGGGAGAAAGCGAAAAAAAAACAGAAAAATTAGAGGAATATAACAAACATAATAGGTCTAGGAAGGGTACAGCAATTGAGGAAGCTGCAAAAGGAAAATATGTGACATTAAAAGAAAAAATAAATGAAAAAGAGGAAGAAGCTACAATAGGCCTAATAGAATCGGAAAAAGGGACAAGCCTAGAAATACAAGAGACAGAAACGGAAGGCACAGATATGCCTATAGAAGAGAGTGAGGTGGAAACCCAAGTAGATGAGGCTAGGGGATTACCACTGATGCAAACCCAACAGAAAAAGGGAAACAATGAGGGTGTTGATTTAAGGAATATAATGAGGACTTTAATGGAAATGAGTGTAAACATAAATACAGGGAGAGAGGAAATGAATAGAAAATTTGAAGAGAGTAAGGAGGAAATAAAAAAAGAAATGAATAGAAAATTTGAACAGAGTAATGAAGAAATAAGGAAATTAAATAAAAATAATGAGGAAATAAAGGAGGAAAATAAGGAGATGAAAGAAGAGATGAACAGAGGATTTGCCTCAAGTAGGTTGGAAATGGATAAGAAATTCGAAAGCCTAAAGGAGGAAAATAGGAGAATGATAGAGGATATGAGGGAACAGTTGAGAACAGAGAATAATGCTGTAATAGGAGTTATGAGAAGAGGCTTAGAGGAGAAGATTAAGGAGAATTTTGAGGAAACAAAAGAAATAATAGCTGATGTGACAGAAATTAATAAGAAAGAGATAGAGAAGGTAGAAAATATAACAATACAGAACAGGGAAGAGTTAGGAGTTTTAAATAGGGAGATAGCGATTGAGAAAAACAATAATAATGATAGAATTGACCGATTGGAAACAGAAGGAAGGAGGAATAATGAGAAACAAGGGGAATTGACCCAGAGAATGGAAAAGGTAGAAAAGAAGGTGGAAGAAAGTAAAGGAGGAGAAGGCCTAAGGATCATACAAGTGTCTTGCGGGAATCAGGAGGAGATGCCCAAATTTAATGGAAGGAATGGTAACCCTATGGAGTTCCTCAAAAGACTGGATAGGTATGTGGAGAGAAAATTTGAATGTAGGACAGGGGAAAGATTTGAAAATGAATGGAGAGGAATCATAGATAGAGCTTTGGAAGTAGGAGCGGCTAGATGGGGGGAATCAATCAGAGAGGAGGTGGAAGATTTTGCGGATTTACAAGATAGATTTATAGAAAGATACTGGGCCAAAGAAATACAGGAAGGCATTAAAGAGAGAATGGAAAATGAAAGGTATATTGAGGGAAATGGAAGAGCCAGAGCAGATTATTTCATAGAAAGAGTCATAGTTTTAAAGAACACGACACCACCGCAAAATGAGGAAGAGATAGTCCGGAGATTAAGCCGGCATTTTAATGAAAGGATACAGTTGTCAAGAAGGGTGCAAAATATAAAAACGATCCGAGAGATGGAAAGGATGCTGAATGAGGAGGACATAGAGGAGAGAAATAAGGAAATAAGACAGAGAAACAGGGGACCATGGAATAGGCCTACCCCTAGAGAGGAACAGAATGGAAATAGATTTCCACCCAGAAGGGGTGAGGAAGGGATGAGACAGCAGGGAAATAGAAGATTTCCAGGACCAGGAGAATTGTATAGAAGGAATGAATATAGGAATGAAGGGCGGCCATATGTCCAGTTTTCTAACAGAAGAATAGATAATCATATGAGGGGGAATGTTGAACCAAGACCAGGGCAGGAAAATAATCGAGAAAATAGAGGAGACAGGAATTACAGAACCAATGACAGGAGCCAGAAGGAAGTAAATCAGATAGAGACAAGGAGATGTGTGGGGACAAGGAAGGAGGATGGTGCACATAGTCAAACGGAAAACTAGAGAACACTGGTATCGTCGCCTTGGATCAGGAAAAGGAGCATCAAACAGAACAAATGAGGTTGCCAGTGATAAAATTTGATAAAAGCTCCTACGATAAAAATAAGTTAACTATAAATAATGTATTAATCAGTAGAAAATTTTTAGAACAAGAAGATGAGGAGAGAAATTATAATTTAGGAATTGAAAAAAAAATAATAAACCCAGAGATAGAGATTAAGATGGAAGATACAAGTTTACCAGCATTAATAGACACAGGCAGTAACGTAACATGTATCCAGGAGAAATGGATGTTAGAGAATAAAAATAAAATAGGAAAAATAGAAATCCTACCAATAAAAAATTTAACCATTCGGACTGCAACAAATAAGAAAACTAAAAAGATAAACAAAATGATCATGGTAATAGGAGAAATAGGAGGGGTAAAATATCCGTTTCAATGCCTAGTGGTGCCAGGCTTATTGAGAAAATTTATTATAGGTACGGCTATGTTGATGGATGTGGAGGCACAACTTGATTTTGGAAAATGGGAGATGGAGTTTAAATATGAAAACAAATTATATAAATAAAAAATGAGTGTAGATGGGCAGACAAAATTTAAAGGGGAGGTGAATAATTTTGAAAATGAGATGGAGGAGGAATTGAGTTGTGATGAACAGGAAGGAATGAATGATATGGAAAAATGGGAAGAATTTGAAACTTTTGGAAACCAGAGTCAAAATTGTATTAAAATTGTACAAGAGGAGGGAGACATAAAAAAAGAGGATATTTTTGAAAGAATAGGGAATGAAGAGGTAACTGAGGAACAAAGACAGGAGATGAGTGATTTAATAGAGAAGTATAAAGAAGTATTTTCAGACCAGCCCGATTTATGCACTGCATATAAACATAAGAAAGTTAGGGAAGATGTACCATTTTACCAAAGAAATTACCCAATTCCTACAAAGTACCAAGATCAGGTACAAGAAGAGATAGAGAAAATGTTGAGGTTAGGTATAATTGAAAGAAGTACTAGTCCATATATTAATCCAATAGTCCCAGTCATCAAAACCAATGGGAAAGTTAGATTATGTTTAGATGCAAGAAAACTAAATGAAATTATAATTCCGGATTATGATTGCTATAGAGGAATAAATGAGATTCAACACAGAGCAAAGAGAGTTAATTGGTTGAGTACCATGGACCTCACTAACAGTTTCTGGCAGGTTGAATTGGAAGAGGGGTCAAGAAAATATACTGCATTCCAACATAGAGGGAAAACATACCAGTTTGTTGTTACACCCTATGGATTGAAAACATCTCTAGCAGCATTGGCAAGAGCTATGGACAGTATTATGAGGGAGGAATTAGAAGATTTCACCTTAATATATGTAGATGATATAGTCTGTATGTCTGAGACATTTGAGGAGCATAAAAAACACCTAGAAAAGATCTTCCAAATTTTTTTAAAAAACAACATGACCATTAAATTTGATAAATCAGAGTTCTGTAGAAAAGATATTTCATTCTTAGGGTATAGATTGACTACAAATGGAGTAAAAATGGATGAAGAGAAGGTTAGAGCTATATTAGAATTTCCCTTACCTAAAAATCCTCGACAGTTAAAAGGTTTTATTGGAATGGCTAATTATTATAATAAATTTGTAGAAAAATATTCAGAATTTGTACAACCATTATTAAAATTATTATCTAATAGAAACAAATTTATTTGGACAGAAGAGGAGGAGCGAAATTTTATTAAATTAAAGAAAAATTGTTTGGAAACAAATGTACTTACTCACCCAGATTACCAGAAAACATTTTACCTACAAACAGATGCCAGTGAATATGCCATAGGAGGACACATCTATCAGATTGATGAAAAGGGGGAGAAAAAGGCAGTAATGTTTATGAACCGCACATTAAAAGGAAGTGAAGTTAAATATTATACCACTGAGAAGGAAATACTTGCTATATTGTTTTGTCTGCAGAAAGCAAGACAGATCATCCTAGGAAGAAAAATTGTGATCCAGACTGACCATCAGGCCTTAACTTTTATTAAGACTTGTAAAATTTTAAATTCAAGATTGCATAGATGGATATTACTAATGCAAGAATATGATTATACTATTGAACACTGTAAAGGAAAAGAAAATGTAGTTGCAGACCTATTGAGCAGGAACCATTGTGACAAAAATAAGTTTGAAAGAAGAGACCAAAATTCAGAATTACAAATAAATTATATAGAAAGAGTTATGGATATGGAAATGTATACAAAATTTAAAGAATTTAGTAAATTACAAGTAGAAGATTTGGAAGTTAGAGAAATAAAAGAAAACATTCAAATTTATCCTCAAAATTATAAAATTATTAATAACTTAGTATATAAAAGAAATAGGGAAAGTTGGAAAATAGTAGTACCAAAGGGAATGATTAAAGAAATAGTGGGTACTTGTCATGAATATTACCTGCATGCAGGAGCTAAGAAATGTCATACCATATTATCAGAGAGCTTCACTTGGAAGAAAATGGGAAAAAGCATTATGGGAATTATTAAAACATGTAATATTTGTCAAAGAGCTAAAAATGTAACCCAAGGTAATTTTGGAGAGATGAAAGGGATCCAAGTGGAAAAACCAAGGGAGCAATTGTCAATTGATTTTATAGGACCATTTCAAAGAACTGTAGGAGGCTATAAGTATTTATTAGTAATTTTAGATGTATTTACAAAATTCGTTCAAATCCATAAATTGAAAAAGGCAACCACAGGGGAGGCAATTAAATGTTTATAAAATTATATAGAAAAATTCGGGAGAGTAGAAAGAATACAGACTGATCATGGAACCCAGTTTAATAATAAGAAGTGGCTGGAGTATATTAAAAATAGAGAAATGAAACCAATATTTTCTCCAATAAGGAGGCCACAAAGCAATATCGTTGAGAGGGTGAATAAGGAGATCATTAGATGTTTGAGAACATATTGTCATCATAACCATAGAGAATGGGGAAAATATGTAGAGGTTATTAACCAGGCAATTAATGAAATTCCTCATGAGACTACAGGATACACACCTAACCAGCTACAACTAGGAATTCAGGATGAAAGGTTTTGGCAAAAGGAAATAAAAAATTTAGGCTGGAGTTCAAAATTAATAAATTTAGAAAGACATTTAGAAATTGCTAGGAGTAGAATTAAGAAGAAGGCTCATAAGAGAGCAGAGAAATTTAATAGAACTCATAAAATAGAAGAATTAAATGTTGGGGACAAGGTATTAGTAAAAGAAAATTGGCAACCACAGGGTATAAGAGGTGAGATGGCAAAATTATTTTATATATATGATGGACCTTATGTGATCACCAAGAAATATGGCAAGGCGACTTATGAAATCAAAGATGCTAGAAGCAATAAAATTAGAGGAATTTTCCATATTAGCTTGTTAAGGAAATTTTATGAACCAAGGGAGGCACACCATGGAGAATCAGATAAATTTCAGATAGAATAAATTAAATAGTAAGGGAGAAGTCGAGAGAAAGGAAAATAACAAGGGATAATAAGATGGTAACAACAGGAATGACTCAGGATATAAAAGTATTAGGAGAAGGAAGCGAATGTAGGAGGGATAGATAACAAATAAACCGGAAATGACAATGGACCAGAAATGACTTAATAATTAAACAAACACTGGAAAAAAAATAAAGAAATAAAAAATATATAAATTTAAATAAAATAGGAAGGGATGAACGAATAAGAACAAGGACCTAACCTACAAACGACCTAGACATGCTATGACTCGGTTAGGCTAAAATTAAGAGAAAAAAAAACACTGTGTCAGAAGATAGATTATATAGATAATTAAAAAGACTTATGATTGGAAAGGTTCCATTCTATTAAAATTAAAATAAAGAAAGAAAAAGAAAAAGGTTATAAAATAGATTCTAAGAATCAGAAAATGATTAATGTACTAGATGTTAAGAGTATAAGAGGATTGTTGATTAAATGTTAATTGTTAATTTATTGTATTGTTAGGAGTTAAGTATATCATATGTAATTAGAGGGCAGCAGACAAGCAAGAAGGATAGAGTAAGAGTTTACTCCCAAAATGTGAAAATTGAGATAAAAAAAAGGAATTTTGGAATCAACATTTTTTTTTTTAAATCTAAATTTGGGGACTATGTAACATTTTGAAGTAGTATATTTATAAAAGGCACTTACAAAATAAGACAAATATATATAAATAAATTCAGTATGTAAAAAATTACTAAAATATACCAGTAACGAAATGTAAACATAACCTAATTTCACTTGTGTATAAAATGCACATGACCACATTTTAGATCTAATCACAAGATTTTATATAAAAAGAAAAAAAAGCACACGAAGCACTATTTATAAGAAAATGTATTAGAAGTAATTAATAGATAACAATTTGAATAGAACAATAAAACGATATAAATACACTTAAAACTTTCAAACGGCAAGCTAGTGAAATGTTCTGAAGTAAACAAGATGGGAGAACGAATTTGTGGAGTTGCGTGCGCATTGACCGGCAAAAGATATTCGTTTTAAATATTTCACGTGGAGATATAATCTAAAACAGTTTGGGAAATAAGATTTAAATGCAATTGTTTTGCAAAGAAATTTAAGTGCAGTTGTTAAGAAGAAGAAGTGTATCAGAGGCGGTGAACATGACATCCGTAAAGCTGTTACAAGGAATAAACGAGAAAATAGCGGAAATTGACGACTTGGCCATTTTATTGCTAAAAAGGGAGCGACAGTTAGTTGGGACAGAGCATTTGAACGAGGCAGACGTGTTTCAGAATTGGCTGTAGAAATTTTATTTTTTAACTGGTGCGGAAAGTGCAGTATCGTATTCAAATCATAATTACAGAATAACATTAAGCCAAATCATTGAACTGATCGATTAAGAAGACATTATTCAGGAAATTATTTAATTAGAAACCAAATAACTTGTAAAAAAATTTTAGCTTGTAAGAATTGTAACTTAGATATTTTTTTGAAAGTGCCAACTCAAATTTTATTATTCAAAATTTAGAAAACCCACCTATTAACCCGAGATAAGGAGAGTTCAAGCTCAAATTAAAGTAATTAAATCAAATTCAATTAATATTAAAATTTATAACTAAACTTCTTGCTGCCATAAACAAATTTTAGACTTAGGCTAATAAAGCTTAATTTTTGTAATTCCTTGTGGATGAAATAAGACTTTGTAATTAGTAAGTGACTTTATAAAAGAAAATAAGGAATGTCATATTAAGATATTAAAATTTTTGTAACAAAAGCAGCATTGAATCGTTATTTCTTTTAACTTATAAATTTTTATTAAGACTTATAAAAGTGAATTTACCAATTATTACAATATATATGTGTGTGTGTGTATGTATGTATTCACCCTTTCAGTATACAATATTTGTCCGTGGGGTGCATAAATAAACTTTGAGGGGTGCAAGCGGCCCGCGGGCCCTGCACTATTAAAATTATATTAACTAAACAAAAGAAAATAGCCTTAGAAGCCGTAAATGTCTTACTTTTTGATCTTATTATAGACTCGCTGCTGCCAAGTTCAACGACCTTCCCACAGACAAATGAGTCTATAACCTTAGACACTTAGTGCAACCTAGTGTAACTATAGACATACCCCTATTGCATACTAGACGTTGTTCATAAGTTTATTTAAATTTTAGTTTGTGACTCGATATATATTAATTATTAAATATTGCACAGAAAGTCCACTTTTTCAAAATGTAATATAATATTTTGTTTTTCTATTGGTCAGATTTTATACGAGTCCTCATTTTATTTACACTAAAATTTAATTATAATTTCCACATACGTATGTTCAACTCATCCACCATCAGAATGTTTGCTATTTAATAAAATATACTAAAGCCTAAAGTGAACAGAAATTAAATTCCCAAGTTTTTATAAACCGGGATGAAATGTAATCCAGGTTTCCGCGAGAATTGAATTATAAACTAAGCACTTAAGGGATGATATTACCTGGATTGGTTGTTCAGTGGCTTAGTTCAGTCTCTTGATGTTTATAATAATTTATGTAATGAAAACTTTCCATTTACACTCTAAAGTGACGCTGCGGCCGATACAGTCACGTATCTTTAGCTCGAGGTAAATAGGGACACTTTGGGGATAAGCCTGTAACGGCGCAATCATTGCTCAAATTTGCGTGTTGTAGAATGGAAATGCTGATCTTGTGCCTGTTTTCCTATCCCCTCATTTACTTGGAGTATATTTGTCTGCTAACAATGCAGGCAGTCGTAGGAAAGCATTTAACGTCCCCGAAGGTCATTCTGACAACTGACAAGTAACCTCAGAACCTATATCTTGGTCATCAAGTGCATCTTATATGCCTTTCATGACCTCCTCTTATTCCGTTGTTTCATCAAGATTCTTCCATGTGTGTGTGTGTGTGTGTGTGTGTGTGTGTGTGTGTGTGTGTGTGTGTGTGTGTGTGTGTGTGTGTGTGTGTGTATGTATGTATGTGTGTGTGTGTGTGTGTGTGTGTGTGTGTGTGTGTGTGTGTGTGTGTGTATGTATGTATGTATGTGTGTGTGTGTGTGTATGTATGTATGTGTGTGTGTGTGTGTATGTATGTGTGTATGTGTGTGTGTGTGTGTGTGTGTGTGTGTGTGTGTGTGTGTGGGTGTGTGAGTGTGTGTGTGTGTGTGTGTGTGTGTGTGAATGTGATTAAATACAATTATTTTATATTGCTCAACTTTTTAACTTTTAGGGTGCCAGCCCCAAGCTGTATCATTATTTTTCGTGTTCCTCCTAAATTGTCTACTGCTAAAGCAGTCTACTGGTTTATTGCAATAAACACGTTATGGTCCTCGAGTGGTAGATAGTTACTTTAACCCTGTAGACAGTATATCTACATGAGATAAGTTAGAATCATTTCTACTCAGTCTAGTGTCATTGCGTATTCTGTCTGGTCCTCAGTCCTTCACCCTTCAGGCGCGTATAAGATATGCGACCCTGAGTACGTGTGCAATAACGCCGTTTATCCCCCAGACCAGGAAGCTCTATGTGTTTATAATATTCCTTATATTTACAACGCTTGCTATATTCTACACGCAAACAGATTGCTAAGGCACACACACACACACACACACACACACACACAGACCACTTCAGTTCCCTCGTGTAATTTTTTTACCGATACATCCCCACTTTCACTCCCCATACAAAGGATATTTTGTGATCTTCCTTATTTAACGCATGACGTCACAGATAACAAATATCCCATTGCAACGTGCACAATCAGTTTATAATGAAAAGTGATAAATTAAATTCCGGAGGTAGAAAGGCGACGCCAGCAGTTTGAGTGGGTAAAATAGAAGCCATTATACAATGAAACTTATCGAAGCAAGTTAACACTTACTTGAGGTCTTTCGTGCTTCCCTTTGACAAAAATTTCATTTCACATTCTTGCGCTTTGTCGTCTTTGTAATGGAAGAATTCATTAAATAGTTATTCCCATTAATACATATTTGTATAGACAAAGTTTTCCAGAAAAGCTTTGTATGCTGCTGGCACATCTTTTATTGCGTGTCTGCGAGACTGATTCAATCGTCTGATCCAGAATGCAATTTAAGCCGGGATAAAAGATACAATTTATTACTTTAGGATCTGTTAAAGATTTATATTAAGAATTGTAGTGTGAATTCGTGTCCGATCGTGTTAGGTTTTAGCGAGATATTTGTTTTCCCTGTCTGACTGTTAAATATATATCACTTTCATCACACACCATACACGAACAAAACACCAAATAAAATAGCCAGCAAACTTCAAAACACAGAATACAAAATATCATAGAAAACTGATACATAGGTAACAATTTACAATACAAAATACAACACAACACAAACAACAAAAATACTTCAAGCAACAGGCGTATACTAACTAAATTGCGACAAATGCAACAAATTATACATTGGGCAAACAGGACACATCTTTAAGTGAAGAGTCGAGGAACACAAACAGAACACCAACTCAGCAGTTTTCAATCACGTAAACTTTGGTATTGGGGTTCTTTCCAATATTGTTATTGTAATATATTGTACCACTGTGCTCTTGATATTGTGTATTATACCTGTAATATTGTGTATTATTGTGCAATACCTAAAGTAGTAAGTAGTGAGTGAGTAAGCTTCTTCACTGTGAATGTGTTTGTAAGTATCGAGTTTATTGTGAGAGTAACGTTGGTTGTGAGAGATGTTTGACCTCGTAAAATATTACGGACATGTCATTCCTCGACGCAGGTCATCTACCCTGAGCTACACTGCCAGTACACGTCATCCAGGAAGTTTAAACTCTAACCAGTTAAGCAGGCGACTATATCCTATAGATGGATTTCTCCAAAGGTCATTTGAAGAGTTCAAAAGTTCTCAAATATGTATGTTTATAAGAGAAGATTACATGACTGGAGGATTCATAATCAATCAACGGACAGCAATAACTTTAATTATCGTAGGAGGGTGCTTTCATTTGGTAATGTTAAAACGAAATGGGAAGGGTTTTGCAAAGTGTTATTTTAGGGCAATTTCTAAAATTCCATCATAAAACAGCTGCAGTTTGCAGCATAAAACAGCTTACTGATTAAACTGATCAGCTGTTTTATATTCGGTAAATAGCTGTTTAAATACATTTTTATTATTGTACAGTTTTAAGCAATCATGTTTTGCAGTTTCGGTAAATAAACATTGAACAAAACAACTGTAGCTAATGACTGGTTCAAGTTATAGGCTGTCAAAAATTACGGCAATATCCATTTGATATAACATCTGTAGCTATTGATTCATTAGCTATTGATCAGCTGTTTCAATTTATGTAAATAGTCATAGAATAGAACAGCTGTAGCTACTGACTGGTTTAAGCTATAAGCTGAACAAAATTACGAAATTAGCCTTTGGATATAACTTCTGTAGCTATTGATTCGTTTAAGCGATCACCTGTTTCAAATTAGGTTAATATTCATAGAATAGAACAGCTGTAGCTACTGACTGGTTTAATTTATAAGCTGACAAAAATTACGAAAATAGTCATCGGATAAACTTCTGTAGCTATTGATTCATTTAAGCGATCACCTGTTTCAAATTAGGTAAATAGCCAGTGAATAGAACAGCTATCGACTCAAGTGTGTGTTACTTGATCAGTTGTTACAAATCCGGTAAATAATTATAATGAGGTGTATGGTACCCTTTTCCCGCCAAGCTGGCCTGAGCAACCGGGTGGGTCCACAGGTGGCGGATAGTGGGACGGCCTACAGAAATGTAGGTTACCTGTGAATAAGGATTCCGGAAGGTTTCTGAATATGCTGTCCTGGACCAAGGCTATGGTTCAAAGGTGAGGAATTATCCCTCCTCGTCAGTCAACCGGTTGGGGGCGGTAGAAATAACTGCTCTGACTGGGGAGACTGGGGTAGTTGGGAATTAAGTCCTCACAATGCTACTCTCACCTCCCAGGTGAACCAAGGGCAATGCGACAGTGAAGTATGCGCGGGAAACTACCCTAACGACACAGTTGTAAAAAAGAGAGTAAAGCAAGCTGTTCGCTTCATGAGCAACAGTTAATAATGTCCTAAACTTGGGGTGTGCTTCAAGGTCAGTGACTGAATACCCAATCCAAGGTGGAAGGCATCATGCCGAAGGATGAATGGCTGCAGGGTATAAAATGCAGTTGCACACGATCCCCTTGAGGAACCAGACAAAACCTCATTGTATGTTGTCTTGCCAGGGCAGTGGGGGCTCTGCTCTGGTCGACCGTTATTTCCCCCATACTCGTAGGACGTTAATGGACCAAGTAAGTAAAAGAATTGATTTCGAGACTGCACAGACAGTGGGTGCCAATGAGACGGCAAACCGTGAGTCTGTAGCAGATGTGTCAACGGCAACCATCACTGGGGGTGCGGGGGCGTCTGTCAAGCTGCCGACTGCAGAAACCGGTGAAGTGGCTGTAGAGTTGAGCACGCTGTCTAGTCCTGGGGCTGCTCTGCGGACCCAGGCGACTGCAAATTAAGCAGAACAATGATCAAGATCCTCCAAGTGAACCTACAGCATAGCAGGGCGGCGAGTGCTGTCGTGTGTAGGATGCTGGAAAGGGGAGGGTGGACTTGGTTCTCATCCAGGAGCCATGGATTTCTGGAGGACGAATATGCGGGCTGGCGACATCTGGAGGTACGTTGTTGTACGATAAGGACTCCGGTGTTCCCAGGACGTGTATTCTCGTTAGGAGGAAGTTGAGTGCTTTTGTACTAACGGACTTCTGCTGCAGGGACTTAATAGCAGTGACGGTGGAGCTGCGGGCGGAGGGGAGGAGGAAGAGGCTGAACCTTGCCACGGCATATCTCCCCTTTGACTACGCGGGAGCTCTACCAACACAAGAGCTGAGGAGGCTGGTCGAGCACTGCGGGGCTGTGGATGAGGAGCTGCTGGTGGGGATGGATGCTAACTCCCATCACACTTCGTGGGGAAGTACAGGTACCAACACTAGAGGTGAGGAACTTTTAGCTTATCTTAGCTCTAAGAATTTACTAGTCTTAAATCAGGGGGAAGAGCCGACGTTTGTCACTAGGGCCAGACAGGAGGTCCTGGACATTACGGTGGCATCGAACCAGACGGCTAGGTATGTACTAAACTGGCATGTGTCGGATGAACCATCTTCTTCTGACCACAGACATATTAGGTATGATATCTCTCTAAATCCAACCATGCTTCGGCCAACCAGGGATCCAAGAAGAACAGACTGGGACTCCTACAGGAGGGACCTGGGAGTTTGGATTGAGGAGGCTGGATTGGAGTATGGTGGGAGGAGAGAGCTAGAAGACTCTGCCGCATTGGTTGGTGAGGCTATAGTAGAATCCTTTACTGATAACTGCCCTCTCAGTGAGGGGAGAAAAGTAGGGGATCCGTCATGGTGGAACAAGAAGCTAGCCAAACTTCGGAAGACCACCAGGAGACTCTTTAATAGAGCAAAAAAGAACGGGGAGTGGGACCAGTATAGGAAAACACTAACCGAATACAACAGGGCAATTAGAGAAGCACGCAGGAAGTCCGAGCTCGAGCAACTGGGCTAATCTCCCAGATATCTCGGGACATGTGAGTATCGAGTGCGTGGTCAAAGAACCCGTCTTGGAAATGGGCAGCGACCACATTACTCGAATGTTTGCACCTGACCAGGTCCACCAAACTATGATGGAATGGTCAGGGACATTAACATCGGGAGCACATATCTGGTACACAGATGGCTCCAGGATGCACTTCGGCACTGGAGCGGGGGTGTATTGTAAAAACCCAAGGGTAGAACTAGTTTTTTCCTTGGGGAGGCATACCTCTGTCTTTCAGGCCGAAGTATATGCTATAAATGCCTGTCTGAGAGAGATAGCGAGAAGGGAAACACACGGGACCCGGATTGCTATTTTCACCGACAGTCAGGCAGCAATTAAGGCACTAAACGGACACGTGGTCACCTCGGCCATAGTCAGGGAGTGCCTAATTAACCTACAAGCTCTGGCAAGGCACAATAAAATCAAGATAGGTTGGGTGCCAGGGCATAGGGGAATACTTGGAAAAGAAGCTGAAGATGCGCTGGCCAGGGAGGGGTCTTCGACTCCCCTGATTGGACCGGAGCCTGCGGTAGGTATTTCCAAATCCATGGTCAAGATGACAGTGCGAAGGTGGATGGCTGAAAGACACTGCGAGCACTGGATCAGGGCCGAATAGATGAGACACAGTAAGCTAACCCTTAGGAAACCTTCCTTGGGGCTGCAGAAGAGTCTCATCTATCTGTCTAGGCAGGAATTGAGGATAGCCACAGGTCTACTCACGGGACACTGTGGACTAAGGAAACATTTGCATAAAATGGGTATCTACAAAGATGAACCAGTGTGCAGATTATGCGGGCAGGAACTGGAGACTGCCACACACATTATTTACAGATGTGAAGTACTTGCTGAGAGGCGCTTCAACCTCTTTGGTGATGGAACGGCTTTGGTGGATGCTGAAGGTAAAACTCTAGTCAGGAAACTCCTAAACCTGGTAAGAGGGAAGGGGTTATTTGACTAGATCAGGGAGGTAAGTACAATATACCTTAAGGTAGCAGTGCTTCGGGCAAATCAAACCCGCTCCCAAGTTAAAAAAAAAAAAAAAAAAAAAAAAGGTAGCCTTCATTTTTGGGACGTTTGAGCTAAACTCTTTATGCATCAAATGTTTGTTAGCTTTGCAAGACGGAGATCATTCCGTACATCAACCGATTAGCTTGCGTTAGAAAATTTTATTATTATTATTATCAATAATATTTCAAACAAATCTATGCCAAGTAAATACGTTGTACTATACTATATTGTGATGCGATATAGCTTTATGTTTTTCTAAGTGTATAGTTGAGCGCGTACTAGGACGATACGTCATGGACGGTACTTTTAAATGTGACACCGGAACTCCAGCCATTGGCCTTTTGATTGCTGGTCGTCTGCGTTGGAAATAATTATATTTATATGATACATCTTTAGTTTCATATAGTTTCTGTAAATAAATGGTCTTATATGAGCTGATGAGATTTTAGATTTACATCTTTGCTGTAAATAGCCTTATTTGAGTTTTTAGACTTTTTTAAAATACGCTAAAAATACTGTAAAAATTTGAAGACCAGACGGGTTTTATATGCCAAACAATATACAAAGATTTCCATGTTTAGCAAAATTTAAGAACTTGTACACAGAATGAAATGGCAGCAAACATTCATGAGTTGTGGGAAAACATATGTTTCGTTTTGAGTTCATAAATCATCCTTTCGGAAATTTCCTGAAGCTCTTCCTTGCTTACTTTATATGATGGAGGAAAATGTGGAAACCCTTCCCGTCCATGGAGTGCCGCCTTAGTGCGCGCGTAGCTTATAAAGGCCTGTAAGTAGTTCTGGAGTGAGGTTATGAAATAAACTATTATTAATGGGCGCAGTGGTTCCCAACTTTAGAATGTCTGAGGACCTCTCGGCCTAAAACTGTATTACCACGGACTACCGAATACATTACGACATTTATCTTATGAATTGCAGCCAAATTGAAAAGTAATAAAACAAAACAATTTTCAATAACAAACTATTATAATAAATGTAGGAACGGGTATTATTACCAATATTAAAGGCATATAAACTGTAATGTTCGGGAGCGTGGGCTACACTACACATCACAAAAAGTTGTAAATATTTCAACTAAAAAAAGCCTTTTCATGAAATAAATAAATTAAAATTTACTTAGTCGATAAATAACATTGGAAATTGACCTTATTCGTTTATTCTGATTGTTTTAAAAAAACTGAGCTATATAATTACTTAAGTCTTCTCAGCGAGAGGTGGTATGCCTTAATGTTATTGAAAGCTAGATATTTACATGTAAAAGTTATAATTGTTCCACTGTATAATCTAATAATTATTATGATGAGGATAATTCGAGAAATATGTTATGTTCATCAGGATGTAATCTTATTCAGCGATAGTCTTAGTTCTGATTTAATCGCTAGAAAATATTTATAAATATTTTCTTCATCTAAGTAGTCACCGGACTCTCCCAGCGCCGAGGCTCTCACGGCCACCGGTTAAGAAAGAGGTTTCTAGGAGAGAAATTATTTTTCTCGTTTTCAAAATTATAAAAGAATTTTGGTGTCGGCATCAAGCTTATATAGTTTTTTCAATGACATAGATATCATTTTTACATGACCAGACATAATTTCTGTGTCGTGAAGTTCATATAAAAACTATAATTTACTTAGCACAGATACTGTACAAAGTTGTATCCAGTTTTCATCGAATAAAGTATATCCAGTTATCTTCAAATAAAGTATTTTCTTTACTACTGAAAATGAGAGGAGAAAAATATACCCTCCTTGAAAGAAAGTGGTGAAAGTGAAGATAAAATGTGCGTAATTATATTTAATCTAATTAAATATTTGTCGAGACTTCAGGAAATGAACCGAGCGCTCTTGTTCGCCAAACACGAAATCACGAAATTTCATTAAATTAATTAATTTACTTTTGGCAAATTTACGGGGGAGTTGTCTGTGTTGATTCGTAGTGACGTGTCGTGGCAAAATACAAGAAAATGAAATGTCCAGATATTTTGGTAGTAAATTAATTTATAACTAAATGTAAACACTATAAATGTTTAACACTATGGCAAATAACTGTGCTGACGGACTCCTTTCGAAATCATCGTTTCATTTACTTAGCGTTTCTGCTACTGGGTAGTTTCGTATAGTGCCAGGGCAGTCAGTTGTTATACTTATTTCTTTTAGTTATAAAGCAATGAAAATAAACAATGAACTGAAGGAAATTATAACTACCAACTTATCTGGTAATAGTTAAAGTCGATGTGACGCAACGTTTACACATTATTGTGAGGCGTATGTGCGTGCGTGTGTGCGTATGTTTCTACACAAGTGTGAAACTGTACCTGTATGTATGCATGTACTGTAAGTCTGTAGGGGGTGGGTGTATGTGTGTAGTGTGTGTGCGTGTGTGTTTTATGTAGTTCATCTAGGCTACGATTTTCTGAAGAATGAGGTACCTATTGCCAATAGTTTATCGTAGCATGACGTTTATAAATCTAACTATAACGTAACATTTTTGGAGCCGTTAGTGGCTCATAAAATATCAGTACCAGTAAAATATCTTGCCGTGTGTAAGCTTTATCTTGCGAAACTTGTAAACTGTATGCGTTATTGTTCACATTACACTTTCTTATTATTAAATTACTTAGTCATATTACTACAATAATATCTGTCTGTCGGAACTAGCCTGTCGGCCTTTAAGAATATTACAAATATAAAATGTATCAAAAACACAATAAACTACGAAGTGATAGTCACGAAAAACTATTCAAACATTTAATGGTAATTTATTTTAAAAGAGTACTAAATATAGAGAATAATTATTGTACTACAAAAGACAAAGACGTCGATTGAGAAATTTGACCCTTTACACCTGAGCCTTTTAGAGCGTAATAGAGAACAAGTGTACCTCAGTTAGTCGGTCCTGCCCGTGATTAACCATGTTTCTTCCCCACCTCGTATATCAAGCGGTTCCTCGGCTAAACTTCTGTCTCTCCTATCATAATCTTTCTTCAGATGTGAAGTATTGGCTGGTAGATAACTTCTTACAGGCTAATGAAGAACTGGCATATCCCAGTTGGATACCAAGTCAAATGCATGTCCCGTCTTTATCTGACTTACTTTCCATGTAGTAAAGTGTAGATACCTCCACCTAGAATCCAAACACAGAGTATACCACGCTGTACATGCGAATTGATTCTTCCCCATATCCACAAGGGGATCAGTTTCAACCCCTAAATAAATATCTTTCCTCATTCTTCCCCCCACATAAACCAGGATTTGACCTTGGAGTGAAGTTTTTTACATGTTTTACATTGGCGAATGCTTCGCACAACGTCATTAGTGCTTCAGTGCCGGTCTCTAGGTTACGGTTGCCTCGGGCCGAAGTTCAGAGTTTGTAACCTTATTTGAATCATTACCGCAGAGTCGAGGCCTTGAAGCAATGCATTATCTTAACATCTAATTTAACTTGACTCCTGTAATTAAATTCGCAGAGAGACTAATTTTCTTATTAGCAGATGTTACGCGGGGTTAACTAATCTGTCCGCCTCGCCCGTCTACTCAACATTTTAATTGCTTTAGTTATTTTTAACATAACCGCTATGTAACTTCAAAGTTATGGAAAACGTTATACTGGCTTCTAAAAAACGTGGTAGTAAATTAGTTCTATTATTTCCACGGTTTTACGTCAGTTTCTCGTCTTCCTTTTATTGAGTTAAACGTTTTAAATAAAAATGAAAAACTTTGTTGGTGGTTCCAACCTCCTAACGAATATATAATGTTATATTCCCTATATATCCTAGAATGTTTACTTCAAACTAAAATATTGTCTAGTAAGAAAGCAATTAACTACTTACGCGACATATCCCTTACTTTAACATATATTAAACATTGTAGACTTAAAATAACTATTAATAATTTAAAATAAGTATTTCCAAGATCCTGTTTGTTGAATACAGATGATTAAAAACCCATTATTTAACCGCTTTCTTAACACAATAGCAATGGATATGCTCGTACTACAAATCGATGTAGCACATTTCTAATCTTGAGGCTATTAAAAACATCAATTACTGATAACTATTATTAAACTATCAGAAACATTGGACACAAAAGTAACAGTTATGAAAAGAGTGAATGTTTTTGAAGTTTGTTGGTAATTTTAATAGCTATCATATAGTCTACCCTTTTTTGTGGGGAAATATTAGGAGATATTTGCGATGGTTTTGGTTTTACGTGAATGAGATAAATTTCTTTTTATCATTTCGTAATATTTTAAGCATATTCTCATGTTTATTATAAAAGTTAACTGAAAGTTTCACTTGTTGGTATTATGCGTCATCATTTATTTAACATCTGAGGAAAAAATACCTTTTGATAGAAGAATTACAATATATATAAATAGAATTACAAAAAGCTTACTTTTACTACTCGCAACTGAATGTAATTCTCTAAACATACTTTTTTCGCAAAAATTACAAGTTCTCTTCTTCAGTGTAAATTACTCACTCTAGATGAAAATCAGAGTTAGATCAGAGAGAAATATGAAATTTAACAAACATAAGAAAACACGATATAAAGACATTTTCATTAATAGTGAGTGATTTAGACTGAAGAAAACAACTGTATTGTTGCAGAAACTAGTATGAATAAAGAAATGTAAGCGGTTGTGAGCAGTGAGTATTGTGCATTTTTATAAGATTTTGTATCAATATGATACTTTTTCTCTCACAACTTATTTGTGTGTCTGATAAATACCGACAGTTGAAACTTTTTACTAACTATAAAATGATAATATAGGAAAACAATGCAAGAGGAGAAAAAAGAAATTTATATCATTCACATACAAAAGAACCCTCAAGAATCGCTTAAAAAAGTTCAAAAATCAGTTTACATGATAGCATTTAAAACTAACAACAAACTGTAACACAACAAAAAACATAAACCCCAAACACCATATAGGCCCACAAATGCACACCTACCTAAATGCACGCAAACTTCATAAGCACTAGTTTGGTGATTGTATGTTTAATGTGGCATATGCCATACCTCAATTGAAACAAATTAATGCACAGATTCAGTCAACATAGAAAAACTCACAGATCCTCAAGTATACTGGTTTTTATGACGGTTTGTATAAATATCATTAGTAAAATAAAAGGAAGACGAATTTGGACATTATATACCATGGATGTAATATAACCATAACCTTTACTTAAGAATTGTTCGTGAATAATAATAACTTTCCTTTTTAACAGGTCAATACAAATATCTTTAAAAATTATCTCCTTAGATATTTTATGGTGTTTGTTGGACGTGTTAAAATGATTTGTGGGAGAGTTACGTGTTTCGAGTGAAAGTAGTTATTAGGGGCGAAGAGTTAATCAGTTGAATAATGTGCACGCTAAGAGCTTGTGTCAAAATGTGTTATTCTGTAGTTGCAAAACATTTGAAGACTGAAATATTTTATACAGATATTCTAATGCTAAACTGAAGGAAAAGTGTATTTACGGGTTTAATCAGTTTATGTTAGGTGTAAAGGTTAGGATTTATTCCGAGGCAATCCTTCTCAAAAGGATTATCACTGAGGATGTTTTGTATTCCTAATCCTGGCTATACTGACAATATCGTGTGCGTGTTCCTAGTATACACATTTACTTAAGTGCGAATGTCAACCCTTCTTATGTACGTGGGTAATGTGTGAGTATAGTGCAAACCATTTCCCCAGTACAACGGAATTTCAAGGCCATGGAATTCCTCGAACCCCCCATATCCTTTCCGAGACAAGGGAGGGCTCCCTCAAATAACAACGTAAAAGCGACGGAATGCATGTAAAGATATAAATCGCCCTTAGTACTGCAAAGGGGGGGGGGAAACTGTGACTGACATGTACGGGGTTGCATCTGTGTATTATTCAAAGGCATGAAGATAGCCTTGAAAACATAGGGGTATCGAAAAATAAACCATGGTTACGAATTGAGTAAACATCACATATAGTATAATCGCTTGAGCATGGCTTGTGTGAGCAGTATTGATTCCATGAGGTCTGTTTTTAATCTGGACTAGATAGAGGCGTTTATCGATGATCCTGTTAAATGAACTTCAACTTCGTAAGAATATATATTTATTTTCTCCTGCTGAAAATAATACATCAATTATACTTTATTGTTATATCATGCTTATTACCTGTGGACGGTTTTAGAGCAACACTGTTGTTAGATTGCCTACACTGCGCCGTGTACTCTATTTGAGCTTGCAATGTTTATACTGTAATTATATATAACTGTATTATATATTACATGTCCAGTCACGTTCACCACTGTTTCTTTATATAAGTTCCAATTTCTATAACATCCAAAATAGACTTAATCAACAAAAAGCTATATAGTTATTAGTAATTCCTAAAGTACTAAAACTAAATTAAATTATACAATAAAACAGTTACGGCTACTGCATTATTAATTATAGGCTTACAATAGTTTATTCTTCATATATAGCAATTTAATTTTGGTGTGCTAGAAAGTTATTTCTAATTTGTTTAGGAAACATGCAGATTAGTAAAAATCATGTTAAAAACACCAACAGCATATAAGTCTTCGCTAAGCAATATTTTGGAGTGTTTTAGTAATGAGACATATGTTTAATGATGTCGAATATTAAGAGAGGTAACTGTTGTAGCATTGCTCTATTTCTTTATCTATCGATCAGTAAGTGCAGGACTTAGCGTACTGTATTTCTATATGAAGGATGCCACAGTAAAAGCCTACTTTAATAGTAAAACACGTATGAGCGGCCGCAGCACATATCAGAATGGAGCATCTATAATTCCCTCTGCATTCACTTGTGCCCAATATCTTTGCATTTTATGCAGTAAATCACTGGCTTTATCTCTTTTACATACGTTTATTATTTATTGTTACTGGAAGTTAATTAGGTGTTTTGCTATTTCCTGGAATTTTTACTTTTGCGCGTCGGTTTACAAATACGTTGCAAAACATTTCATTTGCTTTTAGTAAAAAATAAAATCTTGTTGGTTTCTATATTATGAAGGTATTTATTTTATCAATCCATGCACTAATGTTCGAGTATTGTTCTCTGGAAATGCAGTTTGGGAAAGGGACGAGTACATACTGCAACGGTCCTTCACCCCCTCCCTCACAACCTCAACCTGCTACTTGTCGAAAGTTGCCTACCACGTAGTTACATGAGCAAGTATTTAAAATTCGATCTAATAAGTATACCCTGGGAACGTTGTCTATAAAGTGTATTTAAAGTCATGGTAATGTCAGTGATCTGTCATATGGTCTAATTTATGTCAGCTGGAAACACATAAAATTTATCACGTTATAAATTTGAGTTACCATACTTTGAATACATCTCTCCACCATGCTCCTGCTTTAGTGAGGCCCGTGCAAGATAGAGTCTTACCATATCCTCCTAAAAGGGGTCCTGTGTTTCATATGGTAAAACCTGCCAGTGAGTATCAACTCCTGGGCTTTAAAGTAAAACCCACTAGTCCTTAAGCTAGTCCAGCTAATAATTTATCATTTAATTTAATTAATTTCTCTGGATGGGTTGCTCGATTATCTTTAGGTTGCACAGTATTTCCTAGTTATTTATTATTAAATAAATCTGACTGACTCTAATAGGCTGGATTTTAATACTTGTATTGATTTTATTAATTTACTATTTTAATTTACTAGTTGGTAAATTATTAAATTTATTATATTTGTACATAGGATTAATTCAATAAAATTTACTCTTTTGGCTGTTGTTGGAAACTGAGTTTAATAATAAAGAAATTTGTAACTGAAATAAGTTGAATATATTCTTTCATATGGTACTATCTTAAAGTCCTTAGCTAACAAAACATAAATAAAATTTTTTTAAAATAATCTGACATTACTTTGATATTTATTGCAGGGAATTTGGCTAAGTTTATTTCAATTATTATAAATTTAAAATTTAATTTATGATCTTATTTTGTGCCAGCAGTTAAATGACATTCAATGAATTTACATATTGTATTATTTAAACCAAAATTGTTACTAATTCTACTACCACAGAAAACATTGATTTACAAGCTTATGAATTTATATATATATATATACACATATATATTGAAATATTTTAATTAAAACTAAATTTAAAATTTTATCACTCATTCAGAATATACTAGGTAATTTGTGATTGTATTTGTATAATAATTTCTAGTTAAAAAATTATTTATATTTTTCTGCAAGTTAAATATTGTAAAATATTTTCCCCCAATTTATTTAACTACTGGTTGTAACAAACTTTACTGCATTTCCTTAGATATTATGAATGAATTTATTTTATAAATGAGCCTAATATTCTTCTTATCTTTTTTCATATGCTTTCCTATTCCATATTTGCAAACATTTGACAATTTTTACATAACCATTTTTATAACTAAATGATTTTGTAATTTTCAATTTTTTAATTTATTTTTCAAGGAAATAAAGCCATTATTTATATTTTTATACATTTAAAGCATTAATTTGATTTTCTGAATCTTTGGAACGTATTTCAAGATCAAATTGTATTTAATTACTAAATTTGTATAGAAATCATGACGCCCAAATCTCGCACTTTCCTTGATACTTCCCAAGGTCTTAGGCGATGACTTTATGCTTCCAGACTGGTAGTTCTTCTCGTCTGGAATTCGGTTCATCCAGGAAGCAGGAACGGACAAATTCGGCGAAGCCAGTATCTTGACAAATGAAAATTTTAACCGTGATTTTTCATATTTCGATGTATAGTTTTCACTAGACATAAATTAAAACATACTACATTATTCCCGCACTCCGCGGTCTCGAGTTTATGCTCTAGAAATTCATTTAGGTATTTTTTCTAATTTAACAGATACTATGACCATTCTGGTCAGTGGCCTAATTTCGAGAGAGCGCCTAAACGCTCAGCGACGTTTATCGTCTCTATTCCCCCACCCTCGATTTGCTTGTCTGACTTGGATTTTGCCGTTTTTTCTTGTCTTAAAACTGATTATTTAAAATATTGTAGTAACTTGATTTTTACGTAGCACACAAACACTCCCGAAGTCATGATATTTGTACAATTACAGTTTATTTTAGAATTATAGACTTAATGATCAATATTCATGCCTTGGAAAATTTAGTTAAATTATATTTTATAAATTGAGATTATTTCAATTTTTTATTGAATTGTGACGGGACATTTCAACCCGATACAATACACATTTCTACTCAATATTTTGACACTCACTGGACTCAGGACGGAGATACTCACTATTAGAAGACTCACGACGGGGGCACACACTTTGATTCACGATTGAGAAACACTCTTACTCTGCTTTCATTTTCGCTTACATTCGTTTCCACTATAATCCCATAGAAATATTGTTCTGTTATGTTTAATTACAGAGTACAGAGGTGTACAGAAGAATACAAGGATGGTACACGTATAAATTAGTACGGATGTAGCGGTAAGATATTACGATAAACGACTAATGCTGGTAAACATTAAAATTCTACCGTGTTTCTCACACATGACTTTCCCTGGTGGATGATACATTGAAACTAAACTCCTTGTATAAACTACCGAGTTTTTAACTCTGAGTAAAGAAAAGCCCTAGTGGGATTAGTGGATGCACGATTGTCTTATATTATTAAACCTTTAAAAGATACGAAGCAAGGCATGAGAGATTGCGGGAAGTAATTCCTAGACTAGCTTTTACTACTTTTGTCACCATTTTCGCATCGCTCGCTCCACACCGTAATACCACTTCCACAAATATTTGCGGTTATCTTTAGCTAGTGTAAAAAGGTTTGCCTCGTAGTGAGGCGATTCTCATACCACCTTACTAAGAGAAGGCCTTGATATTGTGACGGCGTGCCTGAGACGAGACATCTTAGAGAAAGCAAGGTCACAGAATAATATTGTGGATGCGCACCTGAGACGAGACATCCTGGGGAGACAAAGATCATAGCATGATATTGTGGAAGCGCACTTGAGACAACACCTCTAGGGAAGAGCAAGGTCACAGGATAATATTGTGGAGGCTAGCCTGAGGAGAGACATCTTGGGGAGACAAATGTCAGGATAAAATTGTGGAGGCGCACCAGAGACAAAACCTCTTGGGGAAAGCAAGGTCAGGATGATATTTTGGAGGTGCTCCTAAGACGGGACATTATGGAGAAAGTAAGTTCACAGAATTTTATTTTGGAGGCGCTCTAGAAAAGAGACATCTTGGAGAACGCAACGTCACAGGATGATATTGTGGAGCTGCGAGTGTGACGTGACTTCTTGGAGAAAGTATGGCCACAGGATTGTATTGTGGAGGCGCAAATGAGACAAGACTTCTTTGGGAAAGCATGGTCACAGGATGATATTGTGGTGGCGACCCTGAGACATGGTGTCTTGGGGAAAGCAAAGCACCAGGATGATATTGTAGAGGCGCGAATTAGACGTGTTTTCTTTGAGAAAGCAAGATCACAGGATGATACTGTGGAAGCGCGACTTAGTCAAGACCTCTTTGGGAAAGCAAGGTTACAGGATGATATTGTAGTGGTGCGACTGAGGTAAGAATCTTTCGCCAGTGAGTCACTTACCGGTTATCTTACTACGAGGATATAGTATATTTTATAAAACATGACTTGATTATTTTGATAAAATTTTTTAAAACTACTAAAAATCGTATGGAAAACGATGTGACATTCCAGTATATTCATTAAAAAGTTAACTTGTAATATCTGCAAACTAATTAATGTGTAATAGCTTTCCTTACCTAAATAACGCACTGACTATAAATCTGTTTCCTAGAACTAATAAGTCTTAATACAAGCTGTTAGTTTGAGTATTGCATGTAGAGACAATGGTAGTAAATGTGTTGACACCGTAGTCGAGATGGGAAACATTTGTCATAATGGTTTTATTAGGTTCTCGCATTAAGGTAACTAATAAGTAATTAATTGTTGAAACAGCAATGGTTTACTAGGTATTCCCGGCTCCAGGGCTCATTAGAATTTTAGAGAAAGTAAACTCGTTCGTCGCATCAATATCTTTATAGTATAGGTACATATCATGCTTTAATAATAATTCAGTTTTTACAAGTGAATACAGTTTTAAATTCATATGTTTTTTGTTTACCAATAATTTCTTTCCATATCATTTCCCTTTTTTTAGGGAACATTTTCTTTTTGGCCTTTCTTGAACATACGGTTACTACTTGAATATTGTTCTAGCGATTTTGTTTCCCTTTTCCTCACTTCGCCCGCCTTTGTCTGAGAATTCAGTGATAACAGTCCATGTCAAAATCTTACACAGCTGATCCCAAGGGATGCACCCGTGGAGCGTTTAACGTTCTTGCAAGTGGAATACTCACACAAAGTACACAGATAGGGGAAGATTGTAGCCGTATATAAAACGTGTTTCTCTACGCGCGACAAATTTATATAATTGTCATGCAAATGTATTTACTTCCCCACACAGTTGTATATCTGTTCAAGTTAAATAATAATTACAGGTATAGTTTCGAACTAAACTCTTTGTCTACACACGCACACACACACACGCACACACACACACTCACCAACATACACACACACACACACACGCGTGTTCACACACAAACGCGCGCGCACGCACACACACACACACACAAACACACACACACACACACACATACTGTAACGGGCTGAAATGTCCCGTGTCAATTCAATAAAAAAATGAAAGAATCTAAATTTATAAAATATATTTTAACTAAATTTTCCAAGCCATGAATATTAATTATTAAGTGTATAATTATAAAATAAACTGTAATTGTACAAAAATCATGACTTTGGGAGTGTTTGTGTGCTACATAAAAATCAGGTATCTACAATATTTTAAATAAACAGTTATAAGACATGAAAAAACGGCAAAATCCGAGTTAGACTCGCAAATCCAGGGTTTCCCGCTGGAACTGAAGGTTTGGGAATACAGACTATAAAACCGTTCGCTGAGCGTCTGGGCGCTCTCGCAAGTAGGCCATAGACCGAGAAGGTCACTGTTTCTTTTAAATTTGAAGAAATACAAAAATGAACTTATAGAGCATAAACTCGAGGCCGCGGAGTGCGGGATAAGGTAGAATGTTTTTAATTTATGTCTAGTGCAAACTAGACATCGCATTATGAAGAATCACGGCTAAAATTTCATATTTCAAGAAACTGGCGTCGTCGAATTTGTCCGTTCCTGCTTCCTGGATGGACCGAATTCCAGACGAGAAGAGCCAACAGTCTGGAAGGATAAAGTCATCTCATAGGACCTAGGAAAGTATCTAGGAAAGTGCGAATTTTGGGTAAGTCATGATTTCTATACAAATTTAGTAGTTTAATAAAATTTGATTTTGAAATACATTTCAAAGTTTACAATACAGATTCAAATATTCAAATAAATAATTTAAATGTTAAAAAATAAAATAATGGCTTTATTTCCTTTTAAATAAATTAAAAATTGAAAATTACAAAAATACTTAATTTATAAAAAGTGGTTATGTAAAAATTTACAATGCCAGGTATTTCTAAAGAGATAAAATGCTCAAATGTTTGCAAGTATAAAAATAGTAAAGCATATGAAAAAATATAAAAAGAATTGTCACATATTTATAAAATAAATTCAATCAGTAATATGTAAGGCAATACGGTATCCATTCATTTTAAATAATAATGACAAGTATGGTTTCGAACTAAGCTTTTTGTATACACACACACACACACACACACACACACACACACACACACACACACACACACACACACACACACACACACACACACACACTCATACACACACACACACACAACACACACACACACACACACACACATACACACACACAAACACACACACATCACACACACACACACACACGCACACACAACACACACACACACACACATGCACATACACACACACACACACACACACACACACACACACACACACACACACACACACACACACATCACACACACACACACACACACACACGCACACACAACACACACACACACACATGCACATACACACACACACACACACACACACACACACACACACACACACACACACACACACACACACACACACACACACACACACATACACGCATAGACACTCTACTAATGTCTGATAGAGAGTAGATCTTTCAAAATAACAGAAAGCATTTGTTGTTTTTATTGCACTTGTACACAACGCATAGTTCCACAGACAAGACCCTTTCTGTCCAAAGCTAGAAATAATATTTGTTCACTACGAAAAAGGACATCATTAAGGAGCGCATAATTACACGAACAAAGTAACTTTGAGACACGTGTCTCTGTTTAACAAAAGTTCCAATTGTAACAAGTAAAACTCTCCTACACTTGCAATGTTTTTTAAAACGTATTTAATTAAACCCATCTAAGTTTCTATGGAACCAGTAATTTTTTAAATACTTTTTTAAACAGATCCAATTAGGGTTTAAATGTACATTTAAAACACACAGTATTTACTCCAAATTGTTTATCACCTGGATCCAAGTTTAAGCGTATTAGGTAAGTAAATATAACATAACATATCGGTATCTATTTCCCTCATAATCTGAACTGTAATTTATGGGAATCTAACCTACAAAAGCAACCTGCGAATAATGACAGACAAGTACTGAAGTCGAATGGAATCTAACAATATCTTCCTGCAATATTTTAACTGTATAAATAAATATAAAGGACGACAACATGTTTCATAGGAAGCAAAATATAGAAATAATATTAATGTTTTTAGCCAAGTAAAAAATTAAAAATAATATATTCCGGAAAATAGTCGTTATAGATGGAAAAAAGTATCAGTGGAAGAAATCTTCTCTCTGGTGACCGGACCTCGGCCATCAAAACGTATTATATCTTAGACGAAACACAGTTAGTTTAGAGAAAACAAAACAAACTGTATGGAATGAATGTTTTCATTTGATGTCCTGCAAAGAATCAATCCCGTTGCAAAAAAATCATATAATCAGTTTAAGCATATGCACATTCTTCAGTGAGTGAAGTAAAGCTTATATTTAAAGGTGGTCTATCTTTCCTAACTAATGAAATAACTAAATGGAAAATCGCAGAATAAAAATAAATCCGTAGACGCATAATTTGGTAGCGACTTCCCAGAATAGCTAGGAATAAAAACAATGGAGTTTAGAGATTATGATGCAATTTTAAGTTTCAACAAAGATAATGTCACCAGCTTTAAATGACTGTAAGTTGAAACACAGGTTCAGTGTTTGGTGAAATGAACAAAATAAGAGTTTGAAAAGGGTAGTAAATGCTATCACAACTTAAGAAAAAAGCAAGGCTACGTTGTGAAAGTGTCAAGACGTTAAATGAAGCTTTTGCAGAAAATGAAAAACCAGACTAACTGTGGCATGATACTGGGAAACATTAAACAAGAATATTATGGAGTAATAAAGTATTATTAGTATTACGCCCAATTTTATCATTGTTTTTCTGAAAAATAAGTATTTCTGTATCAAGGACAAATTATCTAAGAAACTTGATAGGGTAAAGCTCTGAAGTTTATACCGCATATTCTTATATTTTAGATGCCATCTTTAAACCGGTTTTTTTATTTTAAAGCTTAGTTTTATTTTACTTTGAAAATACAAAATAGTTTTTAATTTTCATAAATACATATTTTAGAAAATCTAAATTTGTAAATAAAGAAAGAACAAATAATAGCTTGGTTAAAAGTTTGCATTCAACCAACAAGAGCAAGTGGTACAAAATTCATAATTGTATTCTAAAGGGTTTCTGATATAAATGATCATCAATATGGGAAATTTAAAAAAGGAAATCAAGGGTTGTCTGAACCCCTTTACAAGCTTAGATAACTATTACCTCATATTGAAATGGGGACAGAGGCGAAAACCTCTTCTGCACCAATAAACGATTGCCAATGGGGTCGAATGTCTGTCGAGACCCGCTACACAATACAATAAAATTATCCAATAATAACATACAAAGTTATATGGATAATGGACGAATCGATAACCAAGTCGTATCTTATCGTACAAAGATATACAACGCTATAGTATCGATATACAACCTTATCGTACATTTAAGCAGTAAAATTACAATAGCTAAAAATAAACTTATTACTGAATAGAAGATAGAAGCTCCACTCAACAAACCTCTACCGGACAATCAGCGGTGGTCTTGAAAGCCGATTATGTTATTAAAGAAAAACAATTATAATAATAACTTCATTATAACAATAAAAATGAGAATAAAACACAACAGAAATGTTACACTATATATTACCAAAAATAAACATATTTATATATATTACAATAAGGTATATACAAATATTTTTAACTATAGGCATTTTACCTTCGTTCATAAACTTTTGTATTAGATTTACCAATAAAAACAAGTAATATAATAATAAGTATTAATGACAATTTATACTTAGTTCAATGACAATTTTTATTTTAGCTATCTTAGTATATATTACAATAAAAAATATATAAATCTGTTTAACTATAGGCCTATTACCTGACTTTTTTTAATTATACTTTAAAATAAAAACAAGTAACATATAAAACAAATTAAAGTCAGTTAATATTTAGGTCAAAGACAAATTTTGTTTCAACTATTTTTTTATTAAATAAATACTGACTGAGTCACAGTACCAAGTAACAAAATAGAAAGCGAGTTAAGTAATAAAATATATTAAATAGATTTAACTATTGAACTTGTAACACTCTTAAAAATAAGGTGTTACATATGAATTCATTTACATATTTGATTTTTATTTAATAATTTATGGTCTGATATCGCCTGATCTGATGGACCAATCAAAAAATTCAAAATAATAAACAAGGTTGGAAAATTCCGTTGGCGTGCCCTTGCAGAAGCCCCACTTCTCCAGAGGTTCTTGAACAGAATAGACGTAATGGCATTTTCGGACGTAACCTAGAAATTTATAAGCTTCCAGTATTCAAAATTTAAGATGTCAAGGCCGGTACCAAATTTATTTAACGCAGCTAAAGAAGAAGTCAGAAGCGATTATTTACGTGTTTCAAATAAATAAAAGTTTATATAATTTTTGTGTAAGAGCGCTGATTCCAAGATCGATGTGCAGTGATAAGTGATTCCAAAAGCCATGGGCAATGTTTAATATGTGTTAAAGTGTTTTATAAGTGCACAACCAGGTACGTTTTAGATAATAATAAAGAAAATGTATTTTAATGTTAACATAGTTGAATTTTAATTGATAAACGGTTAACACATGAACGGTAGAAATTGTCCTTTGAATATTTATTTCTAAAATTGGAAAACTTAAGTTACTATCTTCTCGATAAATATAATTTTAAAGGAAAATAAGTAATTAAAATGTATGGAATAATTAGCAGTAATTAAAAGATAATTACTCGACACATTGCTGTCCTTTGTTCTACTGTAATTTGTCACTGATTAATAAATTCTATGACTTTGTATTTTAAAAATTTAAATTCTTATTTCACAAGTAAACTAGAATGTTACAAACTTTCAATTTTCATTTCAAGTAACCTAGTTCTATCTTCCGAAGATATCGGAAGATCGTTTACAGAAAGACATTATTATGCCTGGTTGAAACGGAGTACTAGGAGCCTCTGGTAAGTAAGGTTAATTAATTTGTTAATTAGTAATTAACATACATTTTTAATAAAGCCCTGAAAAATACTTACCCAAGGAAAAAAGGCTCAACTGTTACAAACTAACATTCTAAAAAACCTGTAATAACATCAAGTATCAACCACTTAAGTAAAGAAATTGTTTTGAACTTGTGTGGATGAATATAATGTATTTTAATTACTTTTGAAAATGTGAACAAGATATTTAAGTATATGTAGGGAGCGTGTGAACTAATAGTAGGTGTTGCAATATTTTTTAACTATTTAACAATATTATATTTATGGGTTTATATTTTATATAATTAGAATATAGTAGTAGTCAATGATATGATTTAACCACATAACTAAACACTATTTCAGATTTAAAAAATTGTTGTGTTTCTTTAAGATGGAGTACCCCCTGGGGGTTGCAGAAAGGGCGGTAAATCATTAGAGGTTTGGCATTGGGGATGGTTCACATTCGTACTTCCCTGGAAGTAGCATCCCTAGAGGATCCACTGAGTCTTGCGCTAACCAATTTCAATTTAATGAAAGAGCAATGTAATTGGTATTCCTCTAAAACACACTCCTTGTAAAAGTTAGACGCAACTATTTCTCTCTCTTTGCAGCTTTTACTCCATCCACAGCGGTAAGGAACGTTTCGCCCTTTATAAACTAAACAAAGTTTTTGTTTGGTTTTTTAACGAAGCGGACGAAGACAAATGGCTCCTTGGGGACGTTTCAATGGAATCCATCCTTCGTTTTTATAAACCCGATCGTTTGCGACGCTTCTAAATAAAGTGGATTTATCAATCTGTATGGAATTACAAACCATTTAGATTCGAGACAATTCCGGATATTAAGGTACGCAATTCTGTTGAGTTTTTGTTATGGTCTTTATATAAAAGAGAATATTCAAATCTGTTTTAATAAAACCATTTGTAAATTTTATTTGACTCCATATTTACTTGACTTTTAAACTAAAAACACTTGTACATATCGTTGTACACAAGTATATTACATTTTTTTATAGTATCACTTCCTATTTTGATTATTACGTCAGGAGGAGGTGGTATTATTAGAAAGGTATTAGGTGTATTTTTAGAATGTTTTGGGTTTTATAATATCAACAAGTGTAGGTGAGTTATAATGTAAATAGGTGTTAGGTGTAGACGGAAATATTTATACATGTCATTTCGTTCGGTCGTGTATCGTTGGTTATTATTGTTTTGCTTGTGAAGAATATAAAGTTTTGATGTTTAAGTAGATATGGTTTGTGGATATAAGGTTTCAGAATATACTAATGAGATATCCTATAATGCTACCCCATCCTAACAACCAAGATGTCAGTTACGGCCTGAGTTGACAATGTGACACATCATTCCGTGCCGTCCTCAATTCAAGAATCAAAACAGTAAGTGCTACTATAGACAAGCCCAACATACTTAAGTGTTTTTAGCCAATTGTTTTTAAAGTTAATTTAGAATTATGAAGGATTTATGTGTAAAGAGGTTATTACGTGTGTTAAGGTAAGGTTCATTTGAAAATAATGATGTAACGTAGTTTATTTGGTTTATACTAGCCGAGTTGTTCGGTTACGAAACTTTCCTGCGTTACCTTCATCTTCAGATAGCTTACATTACACGTTGCTATTAAATTAGCAACGTAAATTATCGAAAATTAATGAAATTATTATCACAATTTTAAGCAACAACAATCAATTACACTAATTGCATCCCTTAAGTGCTTAGTTTATAATGTAATTCATGTAGTAAGTTCGGGCTAAGATTTACCGATTGCAAGACTTGGCAACGTAGCTTTGTTTTGAAGCACTTTTGATTTTAGGGTATTTAAAACATTATTTACCTTGAGGCCGATCACACGTTAGCTGTCTGTCTGTCTGTAAATACGAACGCTTTGAAATTATCTCGATCCTTTTAAAATTCAGATTCAGAGAGGATTTTGTTTTAAACTAGAGTTACTCTAGGAAATCAGTAACACATGAATGCATGAGGGACTGTTTTAGAGATAGTATTGGAAACGTGAGAAATTAGGTTTTATATATCTTTTAAAGAAATCCTTGATCATTGAATTAATCTATTCTGAAATTAAATGCTGACAAATTGTTTTTCAGTTCACAGGTTTTATTTGAAATCCTGAATATTCTTTCGTTATTTTGAGGAAGATAGACAATTTCACCGAGGCAGGTGAGTCGACTAGTGAATAAGGGATTTGCCTATAACTCAAAGATCCTTGGTTCGAGCCCGAGCAGTAGCGCTTGTTACTATTGTATGTTATTTTATGCTCTCATAGCCCATAAGGCTACACATATATTATAGTTGGACTGTTGAAGTAAATGATAATGCAACTCTTGCTTCTTATATGGTAACGAAAGTTATTGCAAAAGTTGATAAAAGCTGTGCCATCAACGGTGCTTCTTTGCAAAACAATGTTTAGTGATGCTGCAGCTATTGTCTCGTTGTCAAACAATATTGTCCAAAGAAGAAATACAGTTGTGTCTAGTACCATTAAAAGTGCCATATTGGTCAGGCTTAGCTCGTGTGACAGGATTGCTCTTCAATTAGATGAGTTCACAGACATATCAAAGAAAGCAGTTATTCTGTTTTTTGTTAGTCATTTATGGGAAGATCAATTGGTTGAAGATTTTCGTTTTTCATGCGAACTACCTTTACAGCAGTAGTTGATAATTTACACTGCATTGAATGACCTCCTTTCTAAACATGACATTCTTTGGATGGGTTATGTGAGTTTGCCTACAGATTGAGCCAAATCTTTGGGTGGGTACAAAACAGGTCTTCGAGCTCGAATCAAAACTGTATCTCCTAACATGTAATGGCAGCACTGATGCTTTTATCGAGAAGCTTTAGTAGCCAAGAGTTTGCCTGAAATGTTGGAGAAACCTCTCAATGAATTTGAAATTAATATATTATCAGGTTCAAATTATTAACTAAATTAAAACTACACCTTTATGGTCTAGATTGTTTTCTTTGTTTTGGACAAAGATGGGTAGTGGGCATTAGCTTTTGGACAGAGATGGGGAGTGGGTATGTCCTTTTGGACATAGATGGGCAGTGGGTATGTGCTTTTGGACAGAGAAGGGCAGTGGGTATGTGCTGTTGGACATAGATGGGTAGTGGGTATGTGCATTTGGACAGAGATGGGTAGTGGGTATGTGCTTTTGGACATAGATGAGTAGTGGGTATGTGCTTTTGGACATAGATGGGTAGGGGGTGTGTGCTTTTGGACATAGATGGGTAGTGGGTATGTGCTTTTGGACAGAGATGGGTAGGGGGTGTGTGCTTTTGGACAGAGATGGGTAGTGGGTGTGTGCTTTTGGACAGAGATGGGTAGTGGGTATGTGCTTTTGGACAGAGATGGGTGGGGGGAATGTGCTTTTGGCCATAGATGGGTAGTGGGTATGTGCTTTTGGACAGAGATGGGTAAGGGGTGTGTGCTTTTGGACATAGATGGGTAGTGGGTATGTGCTTTTGGACAGAGATGGGTAGGGGGTGTGGGCTTTTGGACAGAGATGGGTAGTGGGTGTGTGCTTTTGGACATAGATGGGTAGTGGGTATGTGCTTTTGGACAGAGATGGGTAGTGGGTATGTACTTTTGGACACAGATGGGTAGTGGGTATGTGCTTTTGGACATAGATGGGTAGAGGGTGTGTGCTTTTGGACAGAGGTGGGTAGGGGGTGTGTGCTTTTGGACAGAGATGGGTAGTGGGTATGTGCTTTTGGACAGAGATGGGTAGTGGGTATGTGCTTTTGGACAGAGATGGGTAGTGGGTGTGTGTTTTGAACAGATGGGTAGTGGGTATGTGTTTTTGGACAGAGATGGGTAGTGGGTATGTGCTTTTGGACAGATTTGGGTAGTTGGTATGTGTTTTTGGGCAGATATGGGTAGTAGGTGTGTGCTTTTGGACAGAGATGAGTAGTGGGTATGTGCTTTTGGAGCGAGATGGGCAGTGGGTATGTGATGTCTATTATTCATACCGGAGTGAGATGGCTCTCTTAAGGTAGTATATTGAAAAGATTTTTTGAGCCGAAGGATGAACTCAAAATCTTCCACCTTGATACCAACTATGCAGATTTTCTTAAACACTTCTCTAGGCTTTCTAGGCTTGTTTCCGTTTCTTTCAAGGTAACAATATTCATAAGTTATAAGTTAAAGACAAAGTTATTGTCACGGTTAAAAAATATCGGTTGTGGGCAACCAGGGTCAATAAATGCTCTTTTACGAGCCATCCCACTTTGAAAGAGCCTTTGGGTCTTCTGATAAATACTTAACGAACCAATTAAAGGAAAGAATAATTGAGCAACTTCAGAGTTTATCAACCACTTTCAGGGAATACTTTCTTGAGCCAGATCCTAGCGAAAGTTGCTGCTTCCTTGAAGCAGAAGAAAAGGAATCTTATTCCTTGAATAGAAAGGGATTATTTCAGAAGAAGAATAAGACCATCTTGTAGACCAAACCCGGAGGGGCATATTAAAAAAAAACATTTTTAATAGGGAGAACATTGTTCAAACCATAATTTTTGTCTCAACATACTACAAAGTACTCAGTGATAGGGAAATGAAGGTAATACTACGTTATCCACCTACCTGCCGATGTGAACAGGCAATCTCATCTATGTGCTTTATGAATACAAAAATGTAGGAATCAGTTGATTTCAGAGTAAAAGATTCAATTATGGAAATCCTAATTTAAAAACAACAGGTTCAACACATCTCACTGAAGTTGTTGTTAAGTTGTGAGTTATTGCAATTGCACTGTATAATAACTTTCAACTAATAATACTATTAATATTCCTATTATATTTTTATTAAATATTTATTATCTGTTTATCACAATTAAAGCAGGCTTTTGATTATTTTTACTTAATTAACTGGAATTAACAGGAATTTCACCTGGACCTACAAACTTTTACATGTTGATTTCTTACCTTTAGTATCTTAAATAAAAATAGAACACCTTTTGAATGTACTTGAAAATAACTTGTGGTAGTAATAAATTTCATATCTAAGAACAGTTTATACTTTGAACTAAATGGTTGGACAAATCTTAAATTACTTACTAATATCTAATATAACTCAAATTATTTTGCGTGTAATATACATATACAATTTCAGTTTAAAAGTTTGAGGTGTCCTTGACCAGCGATCGGTGAGGGCTTCTTGAAAAGATAATATTGGGAACAACTAGTGTAAGCAGCTCTTCGAAACAATTTTAATCCAATAATGATGTCATCATTACAAGGACTACCAAAGGCTATTGAAAAATTGTTGAAACTTTTAATTTATTAACTGGTAACAATATTCATAAGTTATAAGTTGAAGACAAAGTTAGTGTCAAGGTTAAAAAGCGTGAGTTGTGGGCAACCAGGGTCAATAAATGCTCTTTTACAAACCATCCCACTTTGTAAGAGCCTTTGGCTCTTCTGATAAATACTTAACGAACCAACTAAAGGAAAGAATAATTGAGCAACTTCAGAGTTTATCAACCACTTTCAGGGAATCCTTTCTTGAGCCAGATCCTAGCGAGAGTTACTGCTTCCGAAAGCAGAAGAAAAGGAATCTTATTCCTTGAATAGAAAAGGATTATTTCAGAAGAAGAATAAGACCATCTTGTAGACCTAACCCGGAGAGGCATAATAAAAAAACATTTTTGATAAGGAGAACATTGTTCAAGCCATTGAATTTTGGCTCAATATACTACAAAGGACTTAGTGATAGGGCAATGAAGGTAATACTACATTATCCACCTACCTGCCGGTGTGAACACTTAATCTCATCTGTGCTTTATGAATTAAAAAATGTTGGAATCAGTTGATTTCAGAGTAAAAGTTTCAGGTATGGAACCTAACGTCTCTGAAATCCTAATTTAAAAACAATAGGTTCAACACATCTCACTCAAGTTATTGTTAAGTTGTGAGTTATTGCAATTGCACTGTATAATAACTTTCAACTAATAATGCTATTAATATTCCTATTATATTTTTATTAAATATTTATTATCTGTTTATCACAATTAAAACAGGCTTTTGATTATTTTTTTTACTTAATTAACTGGAATTAATAGGAATTTCACCTGGACCTACAAACCTTCACATGTTGATCCTAAATAAAAACAAAACACTTCTTGATTGTACTTAAAAATAACTTGTGGTAGTAATAAATTTCATATCTAAGAACAGTTTCTACTTTGAACTAAATGGATGGACAAATCTTAAATTACTTACTAATATCTAATATAACTCAAATTATTTTGCGTGTAATATACATATACAATTTCAGTTTAAAAGTTTGAGGTGTCCTTGACCAGCGATCGGTGAGGGCTTTTTGAAAAGATAATATTGGGAACAACTAGTGTAAGCAGCTCTTCGAAACAATTTTAATCCAATAATGATGTCATCATTACAAGGACTACCAAAGGCTATTGAAACATTGTTGAAACTTTTAATTTATTAACTGGTTTTAGTTTCTATTTAGGGTTTAGTTCACGCAGTACAACCACCTCAAAATATGACTTTCCCAGTATACACTGTAACAGAATCTATTTGAGGATAAGAGTAGTCTGGGTTTTTGTTTTCCTCATTGTACCTTAAAGATGAAAACTAGATGTTGGCCTTTTATTCCATGTGTTTATTCCAACTGACTTGGGCTGCACGCGATTGTTTGACTATTGGCACGTGGGTTTTAAATTTGTTATAGGTTATAGACGAAGGAGACAGAGACATCGATCGAATTGTTAGGTTGTATCAATGCAAATTTATAATATCGCAAACTTCGAACAGGGCGAATGTGTGCTTTGTAAATTTGATGCCAAACTTCAAACCTTCCAAAGCCATGAGTTAGGTTCTTATGATTGAGATATTCCTTCTGTTTACGCTCAGTTATAAAATCTTTACACACGTGCTTGATCGGCTTTGCTATTAAAATAAACATCCATTGCAATCATAACTTAATGTGGAGCAGAGGCCAAGCAATGCTCTTGTTTGCAAGCTACTCTAACAGTTATCGTTTTTTTATAAACTCATGTTCTTTACTTCCTTTTATACCATTATTTTAAGTTTGTCATTTAGCCTTGTAAAACTTTTTTAAAGACATGAATAAGTTTTACATCCTTGTGAAGACAAGAAAATACACAAAGAGATGGACAATAATTAAGTTTGCTGCGTGTACTCACTTTGAAAGCGATTTGTTGAAATCAGAGGAAGGAAAATAACATAACAACAAGTGCAATCATGACCCAATAACAGTGAACAAACAAAGGTGTTTTATAGTTATTTTATACTTAGGACGAGTTAATCATGTTCAAGGAGAATAAATAGTGGTATTTCGTAAGGACGTTACGGTTAATATTTTGTTATTGTTGCCAGTGAATGCTAAGGGAGAGTTTTAGAATGGCAGATGGAGTGGTGTAGTGTTATAAAAATTCTGGTATTAAGATAAGGAAAGATCATGGCTGTGCAGAGTCGCCACCAGAAGTAACCTAACCTCTAAAGAAGTGGTGTAATGCTGTTTACCCAACACTAGGAGTGTGATTGTATGGAGCGAGGTAGATACGAATAAAGGTCCATTTCTTTTTCTTACATTTTTACGACGATTAGTCAGTATGTTTATAGCTGTGTAGAAGTGTTTGTTGTTATATAGAAAAAAGGTATAGATGTAAACACTCCAGAAGTGTAGCGGTTGTAAGGGGATATTAAGACAAAACCCTTGCAAGGTCGCACGAGCGACCTACAAGCTATATAAGATATTTCTACCCGTCACACCTCAATGTTAGTCTGTATATACTCTATTTACATATACATATAAGGGGTTTGTAGGGACACATTACCGTATTCTTATTGAATTTTAGACTTTTATATGGTAATTTTATTTTTTATTACAAATTGAATTTAATATATTTGAAGTTTTTCATAACAAATTTTCCTTATAAACCATATTTTTTGTAAATGCGTTTTTAATAATGATTTTTTTGCCTCATATTTTCAATAAGTATCTTAATTCTATCTTAAGATTTTACTCGACCTAGAGCAACATAAACCTGACTATGTGTAAAAACAGCTTTGGTCGATTGAAGCCCTGCTCTTAGGAATGTTTGACCTTGAGCCTTATTTATAGTTATGGAAAATGCAAGTCCTAAATGAATTTGGTTCCTGTACATTTGAAATAACAAACGAGGATAGGTTTGGTAATTTAATTTAATTTAAAAGTAAAACAAAATTAATTTTTGGTATAAATATGATTTTTTCCAGAACCTGTGATTATTTATAATTTAATACACTTGTCAAACACGTCTCAGCTCTGTAAGATCTATATCGATCAGAAAACCTCTTCTTCCATGATTATTGTAGCTTTCCCAGAATTGGTTCACTCTCTTCCTATGTTTCAAATATTCTTTGTTAATTATGTGTACCCCTGGTTGGGCGTATGACAATTACACACCTCGCTAGAGAGTAGGTACGGATTAGGGACACTACTCACCTTACAAGACCGTTCCCTATCATGACCCTAACTAAGATTCCCCACGTTTTTAACATCCCTACAGGCGACAATAGAACCTATCTCTCACTTCGTCTCAAACGTTCAGATTTTATTGATCAAAGGTAGATATAAAAATCATGAGCGTACAAAGAATTTTTTTAGTTTAATGTTGATACTACGATTATTTATTGAACTTTCGCATTTATCTACCTTAACCATGCACATTGACGTCACTAAAAAAAACTTGAAAAGATAAAATGTTTTTAAAATTTGAAATAAAGATGTCGGGGCGTTGGTGTGTGTGCACCATAAACTCTGATATTCAACGTAGATTCGGGCCGAGCTGTTGTAAGTTATTGGACACCTACACGCCACTACAAGAGATTATGAAACACTTCTGTTACCCCCACCGTTCACGTCGCAATTAAAATCTCATTATGATCAACGATCTATTTACAAAACGTTTTCTTTTATATAAAATGATTTTATTATAGTTATATAAGATTAATAAGAGCTAAAAGTGAGAATGTTACAATAGAAAAATGGAATGTCTATATTATCTAGATATCGCGGAATCTCTGGAAAGGGCACGGATATACTTATGGTTCAATGATACTGTACCGAACTGCAGACAACAAGGTTAGTAGCTATGTTAGCTTAATAGCTCTCCTTTAGGAGATGGTACAAAAAGAAGAAGCTTGCGTCCGCTGATGTTCTGCCAGATCGTGAACGGATGCACTCTCCCTTTACAAGTCCAAACATGTTTAGATGTATTATATGAAGCTAAGAGTTTTCTCTTTGTTATCACTCATAGTAACGGGCTTGTTATGGAGCTCAGATGGTTCTAGTATCTTCCGTTAAACCCTAACCTTGACAACCTCACTCACGTGCGTATCTTCGTCAGTACACTCACATATGCTTCTGATACTCTGCTGAAAGTAATGGCTCAAAAGGTTTCTGTTTTTTTAGAAATTGACATGGAACATTTATATTTTTGGGAACAACAATAAATCGAAATATAGGACTTGAAAGAAAAAAAAAGATTCTTGATACAACCGAAACGTGCATGAAGCTACACTTGAAGACAACTTGGATATTTAATACAACGCTATCTCCCACCCTGCTACGGGTTGAATACAAACTGTCTAATAATCCAAGTATGTAGGATAGGTGATTACATTACATGGCTATTTCCCGCCCACTCGTTAAAGCTGTTTATTAACAAAGGACGTAACAGTTGTTCCTACTTGGAGGTTTATGCCGAGATAAGGATTCCACGTTTATGACAGTGTTTTGGCTTTATGTCTTCAGTTGGCGTTTTGCTACTTAACAATTGGTTTCCTTGAGTACATTTTTCATTTTCATAATTCTAAAATAATTTTAATTAAAAAATATTTTGGTTATGCTTTATGCATGTACCTTCGGTTATTCACATTTTCAAGAATCAATTTTATACGAGAAATTCACCAATATTAAAATTATACAAGAATGTGCTTGTTTAAAATGATCTCATACTAATATATACATATTTCAACTATTGTGTGTGTCTGTATTTGATTGAAAGAGAGAGAGAGAGAGAGAGAGAGAGAGAGAGACTTGAACGTTTACACAACACTTCTTTAACATTTTCTCAACGATATCTCGTTAAAGATGATATCTTTTATAAGAGTGGAATTTATTAACAAAGCACTTCTAATTTACTCAAAATGTCTCATAATATATTATTTTTTCTCATTTAATATATAAAAAGAGTAATAAATCTTAAACTACAGTACCATCCTAACGTATGATGTTTGATCATACTATTTCAGCTGCCATACACGGTACACAGGTACGTCCTTTCTACCACAATCAGCCACATGTCTGCTAAATTCCTTTTCTAGGTTTTTATTTTTCTTCTACTTCTTATGTCTTTTTTAAATTTTCAACTTTTGTTTCTGAACGTACATATTAAATCTAATTCCCTCTAAAACATACTTGAATTTAATAATCGCCAACATTTATTGCTAAAGTTTTTTTTTGTTCGAAATAAAAACGAAATTAGGAAGTTTTATATTTTAATATGAATTGAAATGACGTCATGTTTGTACATGAAGCATCACGATCTGTTGTATTGAGTTTTATCTTTAAAAGTGTGGACCGTGTAATGTCGTATTGGAAATGGGGTTGTTGGGAAAGTTAAATATTTCAAGCTGAGCTGGCTCGTAGCTTACGTAAAAACTTTGACCCTTACCTTTATCTTAGGCGAGCTACAATCTTACAAACTTTCTTCCCACCCAGAGTTGCTTTAAAGGTTAAACTTTGAAAAATTCTAGAAGAGTATATAGGCAGCTTGACCATTGAAATGCAATGAGTGTAACAAATTCTTATCTCTTATCATTCTTATCTCAAGGGTTTCAAATGTATACGTATGACGTAATAAACAATGTTCTATTTAAATCTGTTTATAATATTTCCAAGTTTCGTAAAGTCACCGGTTATGCAATTCTTGTCGCACTATCTGTTAGATATGAGTGCGTTAAAAAAAACTCCATCGTACAAGATAGAGTAGCGGTCTCTATTTATTGCTTTTTATACAAGTAGACTCGGATAACCTTGAGAACGCCTCATGCTGCTGCAATCTATGTAACGTACTTGGTTGTATCTTTAACGTGGTGCAGATTTGTTTTGGCAACGGGGCGGGGAGGGAGATCGAGGTCGGTATTTTAATGTTGTTATAGGATAGACTTTCTGAACATACATAGACCACCAAGGGGTGTCGTCGTCTTTAGGTACCAGGATATCACATTATGTAACGCCTAATAAATGGATAAGTGGGATTAACCCATTAAGGTGGTGTTGTATAGGGGAAAATAGAGCGCAACAGAGAAGGTTCCGTGAAAGTTTTATAGCCACGGGTCACTACACTGGCTCAATGTTCTTATACACTTCTACTTTGAGATAAAAAAATTCAGATAGGGCCAATATCACCTACTTCTTAGAGACGAAAATGTTGCCCACCATTCTAATAAATAGCACCGGCATATATTCTATAAATATATTAAAATGAGTTACAGAATAAGTAGAGGTGTAAGTTTGTATCAACACACTTATAGTTTGAACTCGCAAGTGCCCCTTAGTATCGTACCCAAATAGGACTTTGTAGTTATTGCACTTTACTCTTTAAATTCAGAATATATTTTCTGATACAGTGCTTTCAACGTTTTAAAACAGATTTTCTTCCATTTTCCAGATGGTGAAACCACTTATGTGTCCTAAACTGAAGCAGCTAATTCAGGGAGTCCGCAGCAGTGAATAGGTTGTCCTTAAGGGAGACCGTACGTTTGTTGCGAATATATTTGTCAAGCAGGTGCAAGGTATCCAACACTGATACTTTCCCGCCCCCTACATTGGCCAAGGCATTCAAATTTGCATGGCCTTTGTATTTCTATGATCCATGCAAGATTAAGGGGTTCGAGAAGCTGCGTAGCTACAATAGTTCCAATGTAATGTTCGGGCAGTGAGTAGAGACATTCAGATGTTAGGAGGCCTACTCCAGGCATCCAACCTCGAAAACCTTTATAACTTCAGCTTTAATGCCTTCAGCTTAGTCCTACCTACTCCTGGTTGTCGCCGGAACTACAAAATATGAAATCCAAAATCCGATACATGTTGCGATTACAATACTTACTGAGTGAGTCAAAAATGTCTCTATAACTTTGAAAATTCATATAAATACAATAATTTGATATAAAAAATAGGTAAGGGCGTGGTTTTGTATCAAATTACTTGACTGCTAGCGCTGCCATTGTTAAAGTGTATATAGAGGAATTAACGTTGAAGCGAACTATCATAAACGTCGAACGCTTATCTCAGTGTAAACTACAAAGAAGAAATACCAATTTTGTCCCTTTTTAATAAACAGCTTTAACTAGTTGGGCGGGGGATAGCCATATGAAATAACCGCCCAGCCTACATACTTAGATTACTAGATAGTTTGTATTCAAACCGTAGCAGGGTGGGAGATAGCATTGTATTAAATATGAAAGTTGCTTTCAAGTGCAGATTCATGCAAATTTGTTTGAAAGTATTTCTAAAATAAATCCAACAGTATTAATTTATAGTTTTGAATCTAAGGTGACTCTAAATTTCTACAGCTCTAAATGTAGTTCTACTGGACAAGCTTAATTATATATTAAGTGGCGAAATATAAAGCGAATTTTATCGGAAGTTAGCCTGGGCATTTTATATGAAGCTCATTGTGCTGGCAAACATCGAACTTTTGTTGCTAAACATAGTCATGCCTTTGAGACTGGGTAGAAAGGGAGGATGACGTTCTATGCGTAATGGCCGATAGAAACTTGCCGAGAGAAATAAATGTCTTATTGGAGGCGGCCTTGTAAGAACAGAAAGAATTTGTTAGTTGATTTTTTGTTTTTCAAAATGTTTAATTTTTGGAGCGTTAGCACAAAGTTTTATATTTATTTCTGTATTTTTGAGTACTTTGTCCATCAGCAGGTATACTTTTGTTTTGCCATATTTTGTCGTATAGGTGATGAATAAATACAGAAAATATGTTTTCTTCGTTTACAACTAGACACAAACAAGGCAGGTGTACAATTGGTTTTTAAAATACAAACGGTTAATTTGTTTTAAAAAATTGAGAACCCTGGTATATAGGTACGTTTGTCAGAGGGTACCAAATGGGCTACTAGTAAAACTTTTATAATTTTCTTTGTTTTCAAATAAGGCACACATAGATGACTAAACCAATTGGTTAAACATAAAAAGTTTAAGATAGTTTTTTTAGTGCATCATCCTACGAGACTCAGAATCTGTGGAAGTCTCAGACTGTACTTCACTCAGACTCTTATACCACTATGTTATTTAAAGGCAACTATTTCACTGAAGATTACTTTAACTTACAATTCCACATGAAAACTCGTAATACACATATGAATAAACATCCAGTGCACTGTAGTTCCAAATCAAAAGGAATACCTGTAAAGGGTCATTACTGAAATTGGATGTTTTATACTTTGCCCCAAGAAATGAAAACCCGTTGTATAAGTACAGTGTGAATGTGGAACATGCAGACAGCTTATGGGGGAGATTTTATTTACATAAATGCAAACACATTCTAAAGGGAAGAGCATTTTTTATAAAAATGTAATCTCGTAGCTGCACTGAGTAATATTGTGGAAATATATTAACGCATGTCGGGTTAATTGAACACTGGGTGAACAGGGAAACATTTACTAATGCAATCTTATTATTATTTTATAAACGGTATATAAATGTGTTAATACGGTTAAAGTGTACTTTGAGATTCTATAAAAATGATTAGAATAATGCCAAACAAAGTGTACATATTTATTAGGATTAACAGAAACCTAAAGACTTTAAATATAAACATATCTGAATGTCTTGCTTGTATCTAAAAAATATTCCTCGTTCGATTTATTGCAACTAGCCATTCCCCGCTCCTGTCTCTTTCTGTTCGTTATATAACACTCCCAGAAATTATTTATTATTATTCAAAACGTTTTGCGTGGAAGCGAAAATACAACATTTTTGAAACTAAACGATAAATACAAAGCGGTTTGTTCCTAATCCATTATCTTGAAACTAGAAAATATTTAATGAAAATTAAAACACTTTAATATCTCAGCTTTTCGGTCGATAAGAATTTGGTTTCGGCGTAAATTTACCAAACGTTTGTATTCAGGAAATATATCATACTGAAGCTATTTTTTCTCTTGGATTTTACCAGAGGGTTCATACCCTACCTTGATCCTACATATGCTCACAGTTCTTCCCTATCATTCGACGCGTTAATATTCCAATAGGGTTGAAAGCTAAGTGTTACCATTCCAAGCAATTCTTTAATGTTCCAATCAGGCGTCATGATATCGATGAAAGAATTTCAGCAGTGTGCAATGCTTCCGGACATATAATGGTGCCATAGATGGGGATTTGAGAGACTTGATCGCTTGTTTCCTTTTCTCGCTACAAGTTGGCAAGCTGAATCTATTTGCGTGGATATTTCATCCAACTATTTTACATAAACATAACTTGAAGCAACTGTGGTGTAATTTATTGTTAAAAATAAAATCTCCTACAGAGATAGCCTTGCAGAAATTATCTCTGATGATGTTCGCTTTGTAATCTTATTGTACATCAGGATTTACATAAACTTTTTATGTAATTAAGAAGTTTTATTTATTTATAATGACACTTTTGTTAGTATGTTGCTATAAAAAGATATTTCACTATGTTTCTTTGAGAGCGATAAAGTGCGAATGAGTATGTGTTACTTATACGCCTTTATAAATACTGAAATATATATTTAAACTAAATAGGTGATGATACAATGAAATACATTATTTTAATTTCTTGAGTAAGTGAATACAAGAATAAAGCGAAGCTGTAACTATTCTCTATATATTTATTTAAATATACATAATCAGTATAATCTAATAATTTATTATAACAAAGTGTAAAATTATATTTATTTATAATATAATTCTACATACATACACATGCACGCACATAACACACACACACACACACACACACACACACACACACACACACACACACACACACACACACACACACACACACACACACACACATACACACAAATGTATTTGAATGTATTTAGTGATAGTATAATTAGTATAGTATTTAGTGATAGTTATAAGTATTATATAATGTATAAATATGATATATCTATGATATATTGCGTATAGGTAAAACAAAGTAAACTATATTTAAACTATAACTATTTAAACACGCATATTACAGACAAAAGTCGATAACATTGAATGTAATTATTAAAATAATTCAAGGCACAACCATTCTGTAGGGTATTGTGGCGTTAAGTTGGGGTTTATTGTAAAATACTCTATTGTCATTTATATTTTTAATTAGAGTAACTCCACAAGATTTTTTGCTTTTAACATGGCTCTAATTAGTATTCAGCGAGTGACGGGGAAAAATCTTCTGCGGTTATTAATTACGCCCATTTCATTTTAACAAGACATGATTTATATTATTTTTCTTAAGTATTTAATTATTTTGTGTGCCTTATTAGGAAGCTTTTTTTATAATTTTCCCTCTTGTTCTGGGTACAAAAGCTCTACAAACATTGTTAGTTTCATTTGGAAATCCATCTTAAAACAGGTAAGCTTAGTCTATGTTCTTTGTAGAATAGAGTTTCTATTATCCTAATATGGCGACAATTTGGTATGTTTTTATTGCAAATATTGCACATTGAATACTTGTAAATTTAAAGTAGAATCGAAACTATTCAGAGTGACTGTACTTTGTCTGCCTGCGGAGACTTCTTGTCCAGCCCAGCCGTGTAATCAAGGCAATAATGGAGAGAAGTCTAATACTTTCTAACTAATAGTAGAGCGATTGCGTTTATAGGGGAATGCAATGCAGGGCAGTATACGTGGGGAAGCCGTGGCAACGTTAAAGATGCAATAAAATACTACTAATATGAAACAAATAAACAACGCAATTATACAGTGTTTGCAAGTACATAAAGTGGAACCATAGAATATTAATAAATAAATGAACAAACCAAAAATAAGTAATTTGTATTGATGACTAATTTTTAGGTTATTAAAAAATAAAAATAAGGAAGACAAAAACGGAGCAGAAATAAATTGAAAGTAAATGGAACTAATAAAAATGGCGAGACTACACGGATTAAGGAGGAATAACATGTGGAATACGTGAGGGATGATCAAAAACATCTATTGAAGGGAACATGGCCCGTGATTATACGTATAAGAGTGTTTTTAGTTTCTACATGGTCGTCATTTTGTATTACTGCAAGAATCGTGGCAAAGAAATAGGATGAGGAGCCTGCCTCAAAATAGAATATAGCAGAAAACTACTATAGTTGGTGATTTTTATTTTTGTGTTAAAATATTCTTTTATGGTAAATTTCACCTACACACACAACCACACACACACACACACACACACACACACACACACACACACACACACACACACACACACACACACACACACACACACACACACACACACACACACACACAAACAAACATACACACACACACACTTACACATACACACACAACACGCTCTCACCTACAAGCGCTCAGAAAACAGCTGATTAATAGAAGCACTGCCTCGGGCAGATTGATATCTGTCTCAGGGTTTGTATACAAATAAGACAAGCAGCTCGTCACCAAACTAAATGATCTTATCTAGTAACACATTACTAGAGTTGCCGAAAAATAGATGTATGAACATCGCCCAAGCGTTGTGGGTCACGTATCAAGATTACACGTTTAGCCTTTATCTAAATTAGAGCTAGCACTTTGTGAGGGAGTGCGTGCAGGGTGACATACACGCAATGTTCCCCAGAGTGTTTGAACACTTATTATTTCTTATCAGCTTACACGTGTCAACGCGGCACTGGCAATGAAAAAACTTTGCCGGTTACAAACGCTCTGGTAACGCAGTAGGGCCTATATAGAGGTAAACCGTTACTTTGTAGCGTTACGAAATGGCTGGAGCTTCCTATGCCGGATATTAATGAAGATTGCATTTTGGTGGAAACTACTCGCGACGAGAGGTTGAATAAGCTGAAAGGAATATAGCTGTATTCGGCCTTTTTGTGGTTTTAAGGCGATATGTTAAGATATTATTATTATTGTTTACAAAGAATAGGAAAGAAATGTGAATTGAGTAGAGAAAATGTAGGGACATGAAAAAGCCTGTAAAATATCCCTGTTGTGTGGATGCCCCAGTAAAGTGTAGACTATAAATAGTGTGTAACCTATTTACATTAGGTACACTTACCTAGCTTGACAACAAGTATAGGCAACGTTTACATATCATTTTCCCCCTGTGTTTAAGGTCGGTCCTTTACTTCTAAATAACTGCGAAACATCTAAAACAGATATGTAACTTAACACCTTCTTGTAATATAACAAATATATTTAGGTTAAGTGTTAAATTTAACTTCATTAGAAGAACTTGGGATGTGCGTATTGGGATAGCCTAGCTGAAGTAAGGTCAGTGGCATCAATGTGTTACATGAATATAGGATAACCAGCCTCAGTAGCAGAGTAGAGTCAAAACAATGAAAGCAATGGCGAGTCGCTACTGTTTTAACTGATAGGCAGTAATTGGCCCTAAATGTATGCAGTTACCCTGGACGTAATTGTAAAGGTGGATACGTTAACGTGCCACCCTAGTATTGTGGGGTTGCGATTGTAACTGACTATCTATCAACTAATCTATCAACTATCTAGTGGTTCATTCGGAAACTTCGTAAGTGGGTTAGATTTTGACATTCCGTTTATATTGAAAGGAATCTTATCCAGAAGAAAAATGTTGTAAGTGAAAAGAACATCCACACCATTTTAATACCTGAAATTATGCAATTATTTACTAAGAAACAGAATTGGATTTCTCCATAAATTGAATAGGTTCCAAATTTAAAGAGTACTCAAGGAACAATAAATTTAAAGTCGTATATTTATTTATGTAATCAGGGCGAGGACGTCCTCTGATCAACGTGTTTACGAGACTGCCATCCAACGTTACAGTTCGTTTCTGGAAATAAATTAAATGTCACATAAATAAATGCAAAATACCAGTTGTTTCAGTTTATTAATCATAAATTGTGTTATTTATATCTGTGTGTAGAAATTAAAAGATTTTAATTTAATATAAAGTCAATGTAATATATTTGAAGTTATATTTTGCCAAAAGTAGACTAAAATAACGCGTCTTTGTCCGTAAACAACAAACCCATGCATATCGCCAAAGAGCAACACTCTCGATCTGACGACTAAATCAGTTAACAATAGGTCTATGCTTCTACCGAACTGTACGGAATTTATCGGCTACATTGAATAGGTTTTACTGAACGTGACGTCACACTCTATTGAATTGCATGTTTCTATCTGATGCAGAACATTTCCCATTGTTTCGGGGTTTATTCTATTCAATTGTGTTTGCTCTACGATGCCAACTTTGTGTCGAAGAGAAACGGGAATCGAACGCAGACTTCGTGCTTAAGTCGAGAGGTTATGTTTGCATTAAGAGCAACACGCGATTATTGTTTCGTTTCGTGGGTCATTTGGAAGGTATAATCTGTGCCTTGTTGCAACGGACAGGGAATCTGTGAGAAGTGGGTGGTCTTTTTTCTACACCTAACTTATCTAGTTCGTGGCGCTTTACTTTCTAGCAGACCCTCCTTCCGTCACCAACACTTCGAATGTAACACACGGAAAATCATGTTTTGTTCTCTTTAAATAACACTCTTATATTTAATTTTTTTTTTATTCCTCTTAGTTTTGTATAGTTTTGTTAACATTTTGTATGATGTTTTTTAAGGTTCAATTTTCTCAAAATAGTAATTTAACGTACTGTTGGAAAAAAATAAAAGTATTTAGATTAAAATTTTTATTTTTAAACTATTATTTATTAAAAATGTAATTATATTAGAATTCTATAAAACGGACTGTGGGAGTATCTGTATTTAGCAGGAACAATCAGTCTAGACTAATAGCTTAGCCTTAAGCGGCAGGATTAAGTTGTAATCGTTTTGAGGTGATCGTATATTAACCCACAGTGTTTAGAGCATCTATCTAGGTGTTGCAAGTCCCTAACATCTTTTCTACTCCGTAGTCAAGTTACTTTACTAAGCATCCTAAACTTATATAGTTACCTAATGTAAAATTCTCAATTATTGATATAAATTAACTGTTCTAGGACAATGAATTCATAGGTATTAACGTGAATAATTCAATAAATAATAATATCATCCTAATAGAAATTAACAACTTACTCCCTAACATAAAATTCACCATGGAAGAAATAAAAAATAAAATAAACTATCTAGACTTAACAATAACAAGAAATACGAATAACATTGAACACTCATTGAACACTCAATTTTTAGGAAACCTACATAAAACATCAACACAATACCATACTACACTAATCATCCCTCACAACTTAAAATAATGTCCCCTGCCATTCACTCTTGTTTAGAATGGTAAAACTACCACTAAAAAAAAAGAAAACTGAATAATATATCAAAAGCCGCAAAACACGTATACTAAATATTAACTAAATTAAAATAACCTAAACGTGAACCAGAAACAACAACGAAATCGGACACATTCACATACACAGGATACGTCATAACAGGAATAACTAAATTACAAATAATCATAATATTAACATAGATTACAAAAACACAGGAACCATAATCAATAAATACACCAACCGGAAAAAAATATGTCCTACCCTAATTAACGGAATATATAAAAAAACGAAAGCCCAGACTGTTACAAATTTACATTTGCCAAACGAAAAAGAAATTAAAAGGCATAAATAGAGACCACATCAGTATATATGTAATTAATAAATTAAAAATATTTCAAAAACAAGAATTTAGATTTATTAGATAATTATGTTCCTGAAGATTCTGGTACTATTTTATCGGCGAAAAGCTTTGAATACATATATTCATTAAAAGTATTCTTGTTTTTGAAATATTTTAATTTTTTTAAATTATATTACAAAAAATCATATCACCATATTTGATATATTTAATATATATATATTTATATATATATATATATATATATATATATATATATATATATATATATATATATATATATATATGTATTCACGCTTTCAGCATGCAATATTTGTCCGTGGGGTGCATAAATCGACTTTAAGGGGTGCAAGCGGATCGCGGGCTATGCACTAAAAACATAACAACTAAACAAAAAAAAAATAGCCCATTGAGCCTTACATTTCTTACTTTTTGATCACATTATAGACTCGCTGCTGCCAAGTTCAACGAACTTCCCAAAGACAAATGAGTCTATAACCTTAGACACTTAGTGCAACCTAGTGTAACTATAGACATACCCCTATTGCAAACTAGACGTTGTTCATAAGTTTATTTCAATTTTAGTTTGTAACTCGATATATATTAATTATTAAATATTGCACAGAAATTCCATTTTTTCAAAATGTAAGATAATATTTTGTTTTTCTATTGATCAGATTTTATACGAGTCCTTATTTTATTTTCACTAAAATTTAATTATAATTTCCACATACGTATGTTCAACTCAACCACCATCAGAATGTTTGCTATTTAATAAAATATACTAAAACCTAAAGTGAACAGAAATTAAATTCCCAAGTTTGTATAAACCGGGATGAAATGTAATCCAGGTTTCCGCGAGAATTGAATTATAAACTAAGCACTTAAGGGATGATGTTAGTTGGATTGGTTGTTCAGTGGCTTAGTTCAGTCTCTTAATGTTTATAATAATTTCTGTAATGAAAACTTTCCATGTGTTCATTTACACTCTAAAGTGACGCTGCGGCCGATACAGTCTCCTATCTTTAGCTAAAGGTAAATAGGGACACTTTGGTGGTAAGCCTGTATCGGCGCAATCATTGCTCAAATTTGCATGTTGTATAATGGAAATGCTGATCCTGTGCCTGTTTACCTATCCCCTCATTTACTTGGAGTATATTTCTCTGCTAACAATGCAGGCAGTCGTAGGAAAGCATTTAACGTCCCCTAAGGTCATTCTGACAACTGACAAGTAACCTCTGAACCTATATCTTGGTCATCAAGTGCATCTTATATGCCTTTCATGACCTCCTCTTAATCCGTTGTTTCATTAAGATTCTTCCATGTGTGTGTGTGTGTGTGTGTGTGTGTGTGTGTGTGTGTGTGTGTGTGTGTGTGTGTGTGTGTGTGTGTGTATGTGTGTGTGTGTGTGTGTGTGTGTGTGTGTGTATGTATGTATGTGTGTGTGTGTGTGTGTGTGTGTGTGTGTGTGTGTGTGTGTGTGTGAATGTGATTAAATACAATTATTTTATATTGCTCAACGTTTTAACTTTTAGGGTTCTAGCCCCAAGCTGTATCATTATTTTTCGTGTTCCTCCTAAATAGTCTACTGCTAAATCAGTCAACTGTTTATTGCAATAAACACTTTATGCTCCTCCAGTGGTAGATAGTTACTTTAACCCTGTAGACAGTAGTTCTACATGAGATAAGTTAGAATCATTTCTACTAAGTCTATTGTCATTGCGTATTCTGTCTGATCCTCAGTCCTTCACCCTTCAGACGCGTATAAGATATGCGACCCTGAGTACGTGTGCAATAACGCCCTTTATACCCCAGACCAGGAAGCTCTATGTGTTTATAATATTCCTTATATTTACAACGCTTGCTATATTCTACACGCAAACAGATTGCTAAGGCACACACACACACAGACCACTTCAGTTCCCTCGTGTAATTACTTTACCGATACATCCCCACTTTCACTCCCCATACAAAGGGTATTTTGTGATCTTCCTTATTTAACGGAGAAATCTCTCATTATTTGTGAACGCATGACGTCACAGATAACAAATATGCCGTTGCAACGTGCACAATCAGTTTATAATGAAAAGTGATTAATTAAATTCCGGAGGTAGAAAGGCGACACCAGCCGTTTGAGTGTGTAAAATAGAAGCCATTATACAATGAAACTTATCGAAGCAAGTTAACACTTACTTGAGACCTTTCATGTTTCCCTTTGACAAAAATTTCATTTCACATTCTTGTGCTTTGTCGTCTTTGTAATGGAAGAATTCATTAAATAGTTATTCCCATTAATACATATTTGTATAGACAAAGTTTTCCAGAAAAGCTTTGTATGCTGCTGGCACATCTTTTATTGCGTGTCTGCGAGACTGATTCAATCGTCTGATCCAGAATGCAATTTAAGCCGGGATAAAAGATACAATTTATTACTTTAGGATCTGTTAAAGATTTATATTAAGAATTGTATTGTGAATTCGTGTCCGATCGTGTTGGCGATATTTAGGTTTTACCGAGATATTTGTTTTCCCTGTCTGTCTGTTCAATATATATCACATACATCACAATACCATACACGAACAAAACACCAAATAAAATAGCCAGCAAACTTCAAAACTCAGAATACAAAATATCATAGAAAACTGATACATAGGTAACAATTTACAATACAAAATACAACACTACACAAACAACAAAAATACTTCAAGCAACAGGCGTATACTAACTAAACTGCGACAAATGCAACAAATTGTACATTGGGCAAACAGGACACATCTTTAAGTGAAGAGTCGAGGAACACAAACAGAACACCAACTCAGCAGTTTTCAATCACGTAAACTGTGGTATTGGGGTTCTTTCCAATATTGTTATTGTAATATATTGTACCACTGTGCTCTTGATATTGTGTATTATACCTGTAATATTGTGTATTATTGAGCAATACCTAAAGTAGTAAGTAGTGAGTGAGTAAGCTTCTTCACTGTGAATGTGTTTGTAAGTCTCGAGCTAATTGTGAGAGATGTTTGACCTCGTAAAATATTACGGACATGTCATTCCTCGACGCTGGTCATCTACCCTGAGCTACACTGCCAGTACACGTCATCCAGGAAGTTTAAAATCTAACCAGTTAAGCAGGCGACTATAACCTATAGATGGATTTCTCCAAAGGTCATTTGAAGAGTTCAAAAGTTCTCAAATATGTATGTTTATAAAAGGAGATGACCTGACTGGAGGATTCATAATCAATCAACGAACAGCAATAACTTTAATTATCGTAGGAGTGTGCTTTCATTTGGTAATGTTAAATCGAAATGGGAAGGGTTTTGCAAAATGTTATTTTAGGGCAATTTCTAAAATTCCATCATAAAACAGCTGCAGTTTGCTGCATAAAACAGCTTACTGATTGAACTGATCAGCTGTTTTAAATTCGGTAAATAGCTGTTTAAATACATTTTTATTATTGTACAGTTTTAAGCAATCATGTTTTGCAGTTTCGGTAAATAAACATTGAACAAAACAACTGTAGCTACTGACTGGTTCAAGTTAGATGGCTGTCAAAAATTACGGCAATATCCATTTGATATAACATCTGTAGCTATTGATTCATTAGCTATTGATCAGCTGTTTCAAATTATGTAAATAGTCATAGAATAGAACAGCTGTAGCTACTGACTGGTTTAAGCTATAAGCTGAACAAAATTACGAAAAGAGCCATTGGATATAACTTCTATAGCTATTGATTCATTTAAGCGATCACCTGTTTCAAATTAGGTAAATAGTCATAGAATAGAACAGCTGTAGCTACTGACTGGTTTAAGCTATAAGCTGAACAAAATTACGAAAATAGCCATTGGATATAACTTCTATAGCTATTGATTCATTTAAGCGATCACCTGTTTCAAATTAGGTAAATAGCCAGTGAATAGAACAGCTATCGACTCAAGTGTGTGTTACTTGATCAGTTGTTACAAATCCGGTAAATAATTATAATGAGGTGTAAGGTACCCTTTTCCCGGCAAGCTGGCCTGAGCAACCGAGTGAGTCCACAGGTGGCGGATAGTGGGACGGCCTACAGAAATGTAGGTTACCTGTGAATAAGGATTCCGGAAGGTTTCTGAATATGCAGGCCTGGACCAAGGCTATGGTTCAAAGGTGATGAATTATCCCTCCTCGTCAGTCAACCGGTTGGGGGCGGTAGAAATAACTGCTCTGACTGGGGAGACTTAGGTAGTTGGGAATTAAGTCCTCACAATGCTACTCTCACCTCCCAGGTGAACCAAGGGCAATGCGACAGTGAAGTATGGGCGGGAAACTACCCTGACACAGTTGTAAAAAAGAGAGTAAAGCAGGCTGTTCGCTTCATGAGCAACAGTTAATAATGTCCTGAACTTGGGGTGTGCTTCAAGGTCAGTGACTGAATACCCAATCCAAGGTGGAAGGCATCGTGCCGAAGGATGAATGGCTGCAAGGTATAAAATGCAGTTGCACATGATCCCCTTGAGGAACCAGACAAAACCTCATTGTATATTGTCTTGCCAGGGCAGTGGGGGCTCTGCTCTGGTCGACCGTTATTTCCCCCATACTCGTGGGACGTTAATGGACCAAGTAAGTAAAAGAATTGATTTCGAGACTGCACAGACAATGGGAGCCAATGAGACGGCAAACCGTGAGTCTGTAGCAGATGTGTCAACGGCAACCATCACTGGGGGTGCGGGGGCGGCTGTCAAGCTGCCGACTGCAGAAACGGGTGAAGTGGCTGTAGAGTTGAGCACGCTGTCTAGTCCTGGGGCTGCTCTGCGGACCCAGGCGACTGCAAATTAAGCAGAACAATGATCAAGATCCTCCAAGTGAACCTACAGCATAGCAGGGCGGCGAGTGCTGTCGTGTGTAGGATGCTGGACAGGGGAGAGGTGGACTTGGTTCTCATCCAGGAGCTATGGATATCTGGAGGACGAATATGCGGGCTGGCGACATCTGGAGGTAAGTTGTTGTACGACAAGGACACCGGTGTTCCCAGGACGTGTATCCTGGTTAGGAGGGGGTTGAGTGCTTTTGTACTAACGGACTTCTGCTGCAGGGACTTAATAGCAGTGAAGGTGGAGCTGCGGGCGGAGGGGAGGATGAAGAGGCTGAACCTTGCCACGGCATATCTTCCCTTTGACTACGCGGGGGCTCTACCAACACAAGAGCTGAGGAGGCTGGTCGAGTACTGCGGGGCTGTGGATGAGGAGCTGCTATTGGGGATGGATGCTAACTCCCATCACACTTCGTGGGGAAGTACAGGTACCAACACTAAAGGTGAGGAACGTTTAGCTTATCTTAGCTCTAAGAATTTACTAGTCTTAAATCAGGGGGAAGAGCCGACGTTGGTCACTAGGGCCAGACAAGAGGTCCTGGACATTACGGTGGCATCGAACCAGACGGCTAGGTATGTACTAAACTGGCATGTGTCGAATGAACCATCTTCTTCTGACCACAGACATATTAGGTATGATATCTCTCTAAATCCAGCCATGCTTTGGCCAACCAGGGATCCAAGAAGAACAGACTGGGACTCCTACAGGAGGGACCTGGGAGTTCGGATTGAGGAGGCTGGATTGGAGTATGGTGGGAGGAGAGAGCTAGAAGACTCTGCCGCATTGTTTGGTGAGGCTATAGTAGAATCCTTTACTGATAACTGCCCTCTCATTGAGGGGAGAAAAGTAGGGGATCCGTCATGGTGGAACAAGAAGCTAGACAAACTTCGGAAGACCACCAGGAGACTCTTTAATAGAGCAAAAAAGAACGGGGAGTGGGACCAGTATAGGAAAACACTAACCGAATACAACAGGGCAATTAGAGAAGCACGCAGGAAGTCCTGGAAGGAGTTTTGTCAAGAGATTGACAAAACTCGGGAAGGTGCACGACTGCATAAAGTGCTCTCTAAGGACCCAGTTAACCCGGTGGGGATGCTAAGAACCCCACTGGGAAATATAACAAAAACTGCAGGGGAAACTGTGGAAGAATTAATCAGAACTCATTTCCCTTCCAGTACTCTGAGGAAACTTGGGGGAGCAGACACTGAACCAGTTGCCAAACTCTCCACAAAACTTGGTAAGAGGGAGGACTGGGAAGTGGCAAGGAGGATAGTAACTCCACAAAGGGTAAGATGGGCTATTGTTACATTTAAACCCTACAAATCTCCAGGTCTAGATGGGATCTATCCTGTGCTGCTGCAGCAGGGAATGGATTTGCTGGTACTGGTACTTACTAAATTATACAGGCTAAGCATTGCTCTAGGGCATGTGCCGGCAGCCTGGAAATCTAGTAAGGTGGTATTTATACCTAAGCCCACCGGTAACCAATCGGAAGGGAAAGGATACAGACCTATTACACTCATGTCCTTTGTTCTTAAGGGACTTGAAAAACTGGTTGATAGGCATATTAGGGGGGGGGGGGTGCTTTGGCCATAAAACCACTGCATTGGAACCAGTATGCTTATCAACCGGGGAAATCCTGCGAGGGAGCTCTCCATCAAGTGGTTGGTAGGATTGAGCAAATGATCGCCAAGAAAGGTTGTGCCATAGGTGCCTTTCTCGACATTGAAGGGGCTTTCAATAACCCCTCAGTGGAGACGATGGTAAGTGGTGCAAGACGTCATGGAGTGGATGCAACCACTTGTGGTTGGATAAGTTCCATGTTAACAAACAGAAGTATTTCTGTAGAGGTGGCAGGGGAGGTCAGAGGGGCGGAGACAAGTCTGGGCTGTGTACAGGGGGGGGGGGTTCTCTCTCTTCTGTTGTGGTGCCTAGTGGTTGACAACCTTATTGAACTCCTGAATGAACAGGGGTACTTCTGTCTAGGATATGCGGACGACATAGTTGTTCTGATCCTGGGCAGATTCCCTGATACAGTACTTGAGGTAATCAGAAATCCTCTACGACTGATTGAAGAGTGGTGTAAAAAGGAGAACCTTAGGGTAAATCCAAAAAAGACTGCTCTCATTAACAACACCAGACAGCGAAAAGATCTGACGACCAGGATGCCCCGCTTGTTTGGTGAATACCTTGAGTTTGTGGGGGAGGTGAAGTACCTGGGAGTTACTCTGGACAGGAAACTCACCTGGAACCCACATCTTGAGAGGACAGTTAACAGGGCCAAAAGGGCACTGATGACTGTGAGAAGAATGGTGGGTAAGAAATGGGGACTGAAGCCATCAATGATGCACTGGATGTATCTGAGGGTGATAAGACCTATGATTACCTATGGAGCTCTGGTGTGGTGGACAAAGGCCAACCAGGCACAGACAAGAGCTAAACTGAGCTCTATCCAGAGATTGCCCTGTCTGTGCACACTGGGAGCGATGTCAACTACACCAGGTGCAGCAATGGAAGTAATGCTTAACCTCCCTCCCCTTGAGCTTGTCCTTAGGGGAGAGGCGAGGCTGGCGGCATGGAGATTGCGCAACTCGAGCAACTGGGCTAACCTCCCAGATGTCTCGGGACATATGAGTATCGAGTGCGTGGTCAAAGAACCCGTCTTGGAAATGGGCAGCGACCACATTACTCGAATGTTTGCATCTGACCAGGTCCACCAAACTATGATGGAATGGTCAGGGACATTAACATCGGGAGCACAGATCTGGTACACAGATGGCTCCAGGATGGACTTCGGCACTGGAGCGGGGGTGTATTGTAAAAACCCAAGGGTAGAACTAGTTTTTTTCTTGGGGAGGCATACCTCTGTCTTTCAGGCCGAAGTATATGCTATAAATGCCTGTCTGGGAGAGATAGCGAGAAGGGAAACACACGGGACCCGGATTGCTATTTTCTCCGACAGTCAGGCAGCAATTAAGGCACTAAACGGACACGTGGTCACCTCGGCCATAGTCAGGGAGTGCCTAATTAACCTACAAGCTCTGGCAAGGCACAATCACAATCCATGGAGTGCCGCCCCAGTGCGCGCGTACCATATAAAGGCCTGTAAGTAGTTCTGGAGTGAGGTTATGAAATAAACTATTATTGATGGGAGCAGTGGTTCCCAACTTTAGAATGTCTGAGGACCTCTCGGCCTAAAAATGTATTACCACGGACCACCGTTTACATTGACATTTATCTTATGAATTGCAGCCAAATTGAAAAGTAATAAAACAAAACAATTTTCAAAAACAAACTATTATAATAACCAATATTATAATACTATAATATAATAACAATATTATAATAGTATTATTGAAATGTTATAATTACCAATATTATAGACATATAAACTGTAATTTTCAGAACGTGGGCTATACTACACATCACAAAAAGTTGTAAATATTTCAACCAAAAGTTGCCTTTTCATGAAATAAATAAATTAAAATTTACTTAGTCGATAAATAACATTGGAAATTGACCTTATTCGTTTATTCTGATTGTTTTAATAAACTGAGCTATATATTTACTTAAGACTTCTCAGCGAGAGGTGATATGCTTTAATGTTATAGAAAGCCAGATATTTACATGAAAAAATTATATTTGCTCCACTGTATAATCTAATAATTATTACAATGAAGATAATTCGAGAAATATGTTATGTTCATCAGGACGTAACTTGTTCAACGATAGTCTTTGTTCTGATTTAATCGCTAGAAAATATTTATAAATATTTTCTTCTTCTAAGTAGTCACCGGACTCTCCCAGCGCCGAGGCTCTCACGGCCACCGGTTAAGAAACAGTGTTCTAGGAGAGAAGTAATTTTTCTCGTTTTCAAAATTATAAAAGAATTTTGGTGTCGGCATCAAACTTTTATAGTTTTTTCAATGATTTTGATAACATTTTTACATGATCAGACATAATTTCTGTGGCGTGAAATTCATATAAAAACTATAATTTACTTAGCACAGATACTATACAAAGTTGTATCCAGTTTTCATCGAATAAAGTATATCCAGTTATCTTCAAATAAAGTATTTTCTTTACTACTGAAAATGAGAGGAGAAAAATATACCCTCCTTGAAATAAAGTGGTTAAAGTGAAGATAAAATGTGCGTAATTAAATTTAATCTAATTAAGTATTTGTCGAGACTTCAGGAAATGTACCGAGCGTTCTTGTTCGCCAACACGAAATCACGACGTTTCATTAAATTAATTAATTTACTGTTGGCAAATTTACGGGGGAGTTGTCTGTGTTGATTCGTAGTGACGTGTCGTGGCAAAATACAAGAAAATGAAATGTCCAGATATTTTGGTAGTTGATTAATTTATAACTAAATGTAAACACTATGGCAAATAACTGTACTGACGGACGTTTTTCGAAATCATCGTTTCATTTACTTAGCGTTCCTGCTACTGGGTAGTTTCGTATAGCGCCAGGGTGGTCAGTTGCTATACTTCTTTCTCTTAGTTATAAAGCAATGAAAATAAACAATGAACTGAAGGAAATTATAACAACCAACTTACATTGTAATAGTTAAAATCGATGTGACGCAACGTTTATATATTATTGTGAGGTGTATGTGCGTGCGTGTGTGCGTATGTGTCTACTCAAGTGTGAAACTGTGCCTGTATGTATGCATGCACTGTAAGTATGCATGTATGTATGTAGGTGGTGTGTGTATGTGTGTAGTTGTGTGCGTGTGTGTTTTATGTAGTTCATCTAGGCTACGGTTTTCTGAAGAATAAGATACCTATTGCCAATAGTTTATCGAAGCATGACGTTTATAAAATTAACTGAAACGTAACGTTTTTGGAGCCGTTAGTAGATCATAAAATATCAGTACCAGTAAAATATCTTGGAGTCTATAAACTTTATGTTATATTAGCGAAACTTGCAAACTTTATGCGTTAATGTTCACATAGTGTATTTGCATCGTATTGAAGGTCCGTAAATTTGAAGAAAATATCTATAAGAATAAACCGTTAAGATTTGATTGGCTTTTTGACTACATTGCGCAAGACTATCTAGCCCAAGACGGTATAAGCCCGGCTCCATACTATTAAAGAGACCGCACGGGGCTCTCTACAACTAGAGAACCCTCCGCTCCCAAGAATCTACCCTCATATTCTCGACTGAATAATCCAGGGGAATTGCGCCACCAGGATGAAGGGAAACTTCACTTTCCCTTGTTGGGCCATACCTAAGGGTGGAATGTTTGCAGCCAGCAGCCAATTATCTGCACAGGTAGGTCCATAAGTACTTCAAATGTTCTGAACCAGTAAAATATCTTGCCGTCTATAAAGGTTTTCTTAGGTTAGCGAAACTTGCAAAATGTATGCGTGAGATGAGATGAAAGTAAACGAACCTTTACCCTCCCTTCTTGAGCCGTAAGTAATGGTCGGGCCCTCAGAATGGAGACTTGGACAAGGCAGGAAAAACTGCATCCAGCAGCCAATAACCTGCCTAGGTAAGGCCAGCCATAAGTACTTAAAATTTGTAACAGGCTGTAAACCTCAATGATTAGTTTTAATGAGACAACGTACCATCTTCTTGTCGGCTGTTAGCAGCGCGTGATTACTTTGATCTACTAACCCAAAGGTCAACCAGTGTCGTTTTTTCAAGAACTGAGATAAAGCTGTCTGCTGACACATTAATGAGTCGTTTTCCTAGAATTATCTGGCTGAATACAAGAAACTCCTTGAGTATAGTAGAAAGACAATCTGGTTGAATACATGAAACTCCTTGAGTATAGTAGAAAGACAATCTGGCTGAATACAAGAACTCCTTGACTATAGTAGAAAGACAATCTGGCTGAATACAAGAAACTCCTTGAGTATAGTAGAAAGACAATCTGGCTGAATACAAGAAACTCCTTGAGTATAGTAGAAAGACAATCTGGCTGAATACAAGAAACTCCTTGAGTATAGTAGAAAGACAATCTGGCTGAATACAAGAAACTCCTTGAGTATAGTAGAAAGACAATCTGGCTGAATACAAGAAACTCCTTGAGTATAGTAGAAAGACAATCTGGCTGAATACAAGAACTCCTTGAGTATAGTAGAAAGACAATCTGGCTGAATACAAGAAACTCCTTGAGTATAGTAGAAAGACAATCTGGCTGAATACAAGAAACTCCTTGAGTATAGTAGAAAGACAATCTGGCTGAATACAAGAAACTCCTTGAGTAGAGTAGAAAGACAATCTGGCTGAATACAAGAAACTCCTTGAGTATAGTAGAAAGACAATCTGGCTGAATACAAGAAACTCCTTGAGTATAGTACAAAGACAATCTGGCTGAATACAATAAACTCTTTGAGTATAGTAGAAAGACAGTCTGGCTGAATACAAGAAACTCCTTGAGTATAGTAGAAAGACAATCTGACTTAATACAAGAAACTCCTTGAGTGTAGTACAAAGACAATCTGGCTGAATACGAGAAACTCCTTGAGTATAGTAGAAAGACAATCTGACTGAATACAAGAAACTCTTTGAGTATAGTAGAAAGAAAATCTAGCTGAATACAAGAAACTCCTTGAGTATAGTAGAAAGACAATCTCACTAACGAGCTGTGTTGTGATTATTATTTAACTATTTCATTTCAAGTAATTAAATGTATAAATTGAAGTGTAACAATTAACTAAACAATAATAAATTATATATAAATAAAATTGAAACTTTTATTTACAGCTGACAAACAACAGTACGTCACGCAAACGGAGGCCCGATAGCAAGCATTTTGTTAGACGTGGGTCTATAATTAGTGGAGGGTACCTCTCATATAATTATTTATGAAATGAGTAAATTAGGAGCTTGCTTGGATTGAATATTTTTCCAATGGCAATTGAAATGATTCGTTTGTAGTAACTTTAACAAATTTATGATTTTATTAAGAACATATTATTGGTAATAATGTAATGGTTTTAAAACATTTCATATTTGTTTTCTTTCTTACATTATCTTAAATAAATATTTTCATTCTCTGATTAAACTCACAAGTTTTATCAATACAGAATTTGCAGGACAATGTTTACGAAACCAATTGCTTTTTTATAGATATTTCAAAATTATGATGGAATATTAAATATAGACTTACTTATTATTAAATTACGTAGTTATATTACTACAATATTATCTGTCTGCCGGAACTAGCCCGTCAGCCTTTGAGAATATTACAAATATAAAATGTATCAAAAACACAATAAACTACCAAGTAGTAGTCACGAAAAACTAATCAAACATTTAATGGTAATTTATTTCAAAAGAGTACTAAATATAGAGAATAATTATTGTACTACAAAAGACAAAGACGTCGATTGAGAAATTTGACCGTTAACACCTGAGCCTTGACTTTCATTATTTTGTATTGTCCATCTGCTATTCCTCATAACTCTTCCTCAAATCTACTGCAATTCCTCCTACCTATCATTATCTCTCTCCTGATGTGACGTTTTGGTTGGGAGATAACGTTTTAGAGCGTAATAGAGAACAAGTGTACCTCAGTTAGTCGGTCTTGCCCGTGGTAAGCCATGTTTCTTCCCCACTTCGTACATCAAGTGGTTCCTCGGCTCAACCTCTGTTTCTCCTATCATAATCTTTCTTCCGATGTTAGGTATTGACTGGTAGATAGCTTGTTACCTGGAGAATCGGTATATCCCAGTAGGATACCAAATCTCGTCTTTATCTGCCTTACTTTCCATGTAGTAAAGGGAAGAGACCTCCATTTAGAATCCAAACACAGAGTATACCACGCTGTACATGCGAATTGATTCTTCCCCATATCCACAAGGAGAGCCATTTCAACCCCTAAATAAATATCTTTCCTCACTCTTCCCCTTACATAAACCATGACCTTGGAGTGACGTTTTTTACATGTTTTACATTTTAACTGCTTTAGTTATTTTAAACATAACCGCTATGTAACTTCAAAGTTATGGAAAAATTTAGCCCTGCTTCTAAAAACTTGGTAGTAAATTAGTTTTATTATTTTAGTGGTTTTACGTCCGTTTCTCATCTTCCTTGCCTTTGAGTTAAACATTTTAAGTAAAAATGTTAAAAACATTGCCGACGGTTCCGATCTCCTAACGACAATATAACGTTATACGCCTCATATATCCTAGAATGTTTACGTCAAAATAACTTTTGTCTATTAGGAATGCGATGACCTACTTACGTAACATATTCCTAACTTTAACATATATTAAATAATGTAGACGAATAATAGCTACTTTTAACTTGAAATAATTATTTCCAAGATCCACTTGAATACAGATGATTAAAAACCCATTATTTAACTGCCTTCTTAACAGAATGACAATGAATATGCTCGTACTACAACAAGATGTAGCATATTTACTACCATTTCTAATCCTGAAGCTATTAAAGAAATAATGTACTTATAATTATTATTAAACTATCGAAAATATTGGACACAAAAGTAACAGTTATGAAAAAATGAATTTTTTTGAAGTTTTTGGTTAGTTTCAATTGCTACCATAGGCTATATAGCCTACCCTGTTTTTGTGTGGAAATTGTGAGCTATATTTGAGGATTTATTTGTACGTGACTGAGATAAATGTTTCCTTATTTAGTATTATTTTAAGCATATTCTCATGTTTATTATAAAAGTTAACCGAACGTTTCCCTTGTTGGTATTATACGTCATCACTAATTTAACATCTGAGCGAAAAATAACTTCTGATAAACAAAATTATAATATATATAAGTAGTATTGTAAAAGCTTTATTTTTACTATTTAATTCTCTACTCGCAACAGAATGTAATTCTCTAAACATACTTATTTAGAAAAAATAACAAATTGACTTCCTCCGTGTAAATTACTCACTGTAGATGAAAATCAGAGTTAGATCATAGAACAATATGAACTTTAACAAACATAAGAAAACACCTGATAAAGACATTTTCATTAATAGTGAGTGATTTAGACTGAAGAAAACAACTTTATTGTTGCAGAAACGAGTATGTATAAAGAAATGTAGCGAGAAGTGAGTATTGGGCGCTTTTATAAGATTTTTTTATCAATATCATACTTTTTCTCTCACAACTTATTTGTGTGTCTGATAAATACCGACAGTTGAAACCTTTTACTAACTATAAAACGATAATATAGGAAAACAATGCAAGAAGAGAAAAAAGAAATTTATATCATTCACATAAAAAAAAACCCTCAAGTATCGCTTAAAAAGGTTCAAAAATCTGTTTACATGATAGCATTTAAAACTAACAACAAACTATGAAGCAACAAAAAACATAAACCCCAAACACCATTTAGGCCCACAAATTCACACCTACCTAAATGCACACAAACTTTATAAGCGCTAATTTGGTGGTTGTATGTTTAATGTAGCATATGCCATACCTCAATTGAAACAAATTAATGCACAGATTTAGTCAACATGGAAAAACTCATAGATCCTCAAGTACACTGGTTTTTATGACAATTTGTATGGATATCATTAGTAAAATGGAAGCGCGACTTAGTCAAGACCTCTATGAGAAAGCAAGGTCACAGGCTGATATTGTAGTGGTGCGACTGAGATAAGTCCTTTTGGGAAAAGTAAGGTCACAGGATGTAATAATGGAGGCGCACCTGAGACCAGACCACTAGGTGAAAGCAATGTCACAGGATGATACTGTAGAGGTGCACCTGAAAAAAGACCTCTCAGTGAAAGTAAGGTCAGGATGATATTGTGGAGGTGCTCCTGAGAAGAGACATCTTGAAGAAATCAAGGTGAAAGGAAGATATTGTGGAAACGAGACTGAAACGAGATCTCTTGGAGAAAGTAAGGTCACAGCATGTTCTTTAAAATGTCTGAGACAAGACCTCCGAGGGAAAGCAAGGTCAAAGGATAACATTTTTAGGTGTGTCTGAGACAATACCTCTTGGGGAAAGCAAAGTTACAGGATGATATTGTAGAGGCATGAGTGAGACGAGATATCTTGTAGAAAGTAAGGTCACCGGATGCTATTGTGGAGGTGCGTCATAGTAAAGAAATCTAGGGGAAACAAAGGCACAGGATGATATTGTGGAGGCGCACTTGAGACGATACCTCTTGGAGAAAGAAGGAACACAGGATGATGTTGTGGAGGCTTTCCTTAGACGTGTCTTCTTTGAGAAAGCAAGTTCACAGGATAATACTTTTGAAGCGCGACCGAGTCAAGACCTCTTTGGGAAAGCAAGGTCACAGGAAGATATTTTGGAAGAGCGCCTGAGGCAAGACCTCTTGGGGAAATTAAGTTCACAGGATGATATTGTGGATGCGTGAGGGAGACGAGATATCTTGGAGAAATTATGGTTGATGATATTGTGGACAAGACCTCTTGGGTAAAGAATATTAGCCCAGATACGATCACTCGTCCTTTTACCAAGATTCTCCTGATGGTTAAACTATAACCGAGGATAAAGTTGGATTTGTTGGAGCAAATGTAGCGAGAATAATAAATCTTGCTCATGTCTTCCAAAGGGGTCTGCATTGCGGGGAGGCAAAGGTCACAGTATGATATTGCGGAGGCGCGCCTGAAATAAGACCTCTTGGGGAAAGTAAGATCAAAGGATGATATTGTGGAAGAGCGTCTGACACGAGATATCTTGGAGAAAGGAAGGTCACATAATGATATTGTGGAAGAACGCCTGAGACAAGACCTCTTGGGGACACAAAGGACACAGGATGATATTGTGGTGTCGCAACTGAGACGAAACATCTTGGTGAAAGCAAGATCACAAGATGTTATTGTGGAGGTGCGCCTGAGACAACACTTCTGGGGGAAAGCTATTTTACAGGATGATATAGAGGAGGATTGCCTGAGACAAGACGCTTAGGGAAAGGAGATTTACAGGATTCTTACCAGGATAATTCTG
>JBAIZL010000001.1:73001270-73023770 GCA_036971475.1 Prosapia bicincta
GGGACGTTTCAATGGAATCCATCCTTCGTTTTTATAAACCCGATCGTTTGCGATTTCTTCCTCGACGCTTCTAAATAAAGTGGATTTAACAATCTGGATGGAAATACAAACCATTTAGATTTGAGACAATTCCGGATATTAATGTACGCAATTTTGTTCAGTTTTTGTTATGGTCTTTATATAAAAAAGAATATTCAAATCTGTTTTAATAAAACCATTTGTAAATTTTATTTAACTCCATCTTTATTTGACTTTTAAACTAAAAACACTTGTACATATCGTTGTACACGAATATATTACATTTTTTTATAGTATCACTTCCTATTTTGATTATTACGTCAGGAGGAGGTGGTATTATTAGAAAATTATTAGGTGTATTTTTAGAATATTTTGGGTTTTATAATATCAACAAGTGTAGGTGAGTTATAATATAAATAGGTGTTAAGGGTGTTAGGTGTAGACGGAAATATTTATACATGTCATTTCGTTCGGTTGTGTATTGTTGGTTATTATTGTTTTGCTTGTGAAGAATATAAAGTTTTGATGTTTAAGTAGATATGGTTTGTGGATATAAGGTTTCAGAATATACAAATGAGATATCCCATAATGCTACCCCGTCCTAACAACCAAGATGTCAGTTACGGCCTGAGTTGACAATGTGACACATCTTCCGAAACGGCCGTCCTCAATTCAAGAATCAAGACAGTAAGTGCTACTATAGACAAGCCCAACATACTTAAGTGTTTTTAGCCAATTGTTTTTTAAAGTTAATTTAGAATTATGAAGGATTTATGTGTAAAGAGGTTATTACGTTTGTTAAGGAAACGTTCATTTAAAAATAATGATGTAACGTAGTTTATTTGGTTTATACCAGCAGAGTTTTTCGGTTACGAAACTCATCTTAGAAACTTTCCTGCGTTACGCTCATCTTCAAATAGCTTACATTACACGTTGGTATTAAATTAGCAACGTAAAATTATCGAAAATTAACGAAATTATTATCACAACTTTAAGCAACAACAATCAATTACACTAATTTCACACCTTAAGTGCTTAGTTTATAATGTAATCCATGTAGTAAGTTCAGGTTAAGATTTACCAATTACAAGACTTGGCAATGTAGCTTTGTTTTGAAGCACTTTTGATTTTGGTATGTTTAAAACATTATTTACCTTGAGCCCGATCACACGGTAGCTGTCTGTCTGTCTGTAAATACGAACGCTTTGAAATTATCTCGATCCTTTTAAAGTTCAGATTCAGAGAGGATTTTGTTTTAAACTCAAGCTGCTCTAGGAAATCAGTAACACATGAATGCAAGAGGGACTGTTTTAGAGATAGTATTGGAAACGTGAGAAAGTAGGTTTTATATATCTTTTAAAGAAATCCTTGACCATTGAATTAATTATTCTGAAATTAAATGCTGACAAATTGTTTTTCAGTTCACAGGTTTTATTTGAAATCCTGAATATTCGTTCGTTATTTTGAGGAAGATAGACAATTTCACCGAGGCAGGTGAGTCAACTAGTGAATAAGGGATTTGCCTATAACTCAAAGAACCTTGGTTCGAGCCCCAGCAATAGCGCTTGTTACTATTGTATGTTATTTTATGCTCTCATAGCCCATAAGGCTACACATATATTAAAGTTGGACTGTTGAAGTAAAAGATAATGCAACTCTTGGTTCTTATATGGTACAGAAAGTTATTGCAAAAATTGATAAAAAACTGTGCCATCAACGGTGGAACATTGTTCTTTGCAAAACAATGTTGAGGGATGCAGCAGCTATTGTCTAGTTGTCAAACAATATTGTCCAAAGAAGAAATACAGTTGTGTCTAGTAACATTGAAAGTGCCATATTGGTCAGGCTTAGCTCGTGTGACAGGTTTGCTCTTCAATTAGATGAGTTCACAGAGATATCAAAGAAAGCAGTTATGCTGTTTTTTGTTAGTCATATGGGAAGATCAATTGGTTGAAGATTTTCTTATTTCATGCGAACTACCTTATACAACAGTAGTTGATAATTTACACTCCGTTGAATGACCTCTTTACTAACTATGACATTTCATGAAGGAGTTATGTGGGTTTGCCTTTGGGTGGGTACAAAACAGGTTTTCGAGCTCGAATCAAAACTGTATCTCCTAACATGTTATGGCAACACTGATGCTTTTATCGAGAAGCTTTAGTAGCTAAGAGTTTGCCTGAAATGTTGGAGAAACCTCTCAAAGAACGTGAAATTATTATATTATCAAGTTCAATTTATTATCTAAATTAAAATTACACCTTTACGCCCTAGATTGTTTTCTGTGTTTTGGACAGAGGGGTAGGGGCTTTTGGACAGAGATGGGTAGTGGGTATGTGCTTTTGGACAGAAATGGGCGGTGGATATGTGCTTTTGGACAGAAATGGGTAGTGGTTATGTGCTTTTGGACAGAAATGGGTAGTGTGTATGTGCTTTTGGACAGAGATGGTTAGTGGGTATGTGCTTTTGGATAGAGATGGGTGGTGGGAATGTGATTTTGGACAGAGATAGGTAGTTTGTATGTGCTTTTGGACAGAGATGGGTAGTGGGTATGTGCTTTTGGACAGAAATGGGTAGTGGGTATGTGCTTTTGGATAGATATGGGTGGTGGGAATGTGATTTTGGACAGACATGGGTAGAGGGTATGTGCTTTTGGACAGATATGGATAGTGGGTATGTGCATTTGGATAGAGATTGGTGGTGGGAATGTGATTTTGGACCGACATGGGTAGTGGGTATGTGCTTTGGATAGAGATGGGTAGTGGGTATGTGCTTTTGGACAGACATGGGTAGTGGGTATTTGCTTTTGGATAGAGATTGGTAGTGAGTATGTGCTTTTAGATAGAGATGGGTGGTGGGAATGTGATTTTGGACAGACATGGGTAGTGGGTGTGTGCTTTTTGACAGACATGGGTAGTGGGTATGTGCTTTTGGACAGAGATGGATAGTGGGTATGTGCTTTTGGACAGATATGGGTAATGGGTATGTGCTTTTGGACAGAGATGGGTAGTGGGTATGTGCTTTTGGATAGAGATAGGTAGTGGGTATATGCTTTTGGATAGAGATGGGTGGTGGGAATGTGATTTTGGACATACATGTGTAGTGGGAAAGTGATTTCGGACAGAGATGGGTAGTGGTTATGTGCTTTTGGATAGAGATGGGTGGTGGGAATGTGATTATGGACGGAGATGGGTAGTGGGTATGTGCTTTTGGACAGAGATGGGTAAGAGGTATGTGCTTTTGGATAGAGATGGGTGGTGGGAATGTGATATCGGACAGAGATGGGTGGAGGGAATGTGATTTTTGACAGAGATGGGTAGTGTGTATGTGCTTTTGGATAGGGATGGGTGGTGGGAATGTGATTTTGGACAGACAAGGGTAGTGGGTATGTGCTTTTGGATAGAGATGTGTAGTGGGTATGTGCTTTTGGAGAGACATGAGTAGTGGGTATGTGCTTTTGGACAGAGATGGGTAGTGGGTATTTTCTTTTGGACAGAGATTGGTAGTGTGTATGTGCTTTTAGATAGAGATGGGTGGTGGGAATGTGATTTTGGACAGACATGGGTAGTGGGTATGTGCTTTTGGACAGATATGGGTAGTGGGTATGAGCTTTTAGATAGAGATGGGTGGTGGGAATGTGATTTTGGACAGACATGGGTAGTGGGTATGTGCTTTTGGGCAGACATGGGTAGTGGGTATGTGCTTTTGGACAGAGGTGGGTAGTGGGAATGTGATTTTGGACAGACATGGGTAGTGGGTATGTGCTTTTGGACAGACATGGGTAGTGGGTATGTGCTTTTGGACAGAGGTGGGTAGTGGGTAGTTGGTATGTGCTTTTGGACAGACATGGGTAGTGAATATGTGCTTTTGGACAGAGATGGGTAGTGGGTATGTGCTTTTGGTTAGAGGTGGGTGGTGGGAATGTGATTTTGGACAGAGATGGGTAGTGGGTATGTGCTTTTGGACAGACCTGGGTAAAGGGTATGTACTTTTTGACAGATATGGGTAATGGATAAGTGCTTTTGGATAGAGATGGGTGGTGGGGATCTGATTTTGGACAGACATGGGTAGTGGTTATGTGCTTTTGGACAGATATGGTTAGAGGGTAATTGCTTTTGGATAGAGATGGGTGGTGGGAATGTGATTTTGGACAGACTTGGGTAGTGGGTATGTGCTTTTGGACAGACAAGGGTAGTGGGTATGTGCTTTTGGACAGAGATGGGTAGTGGGTATGTGCTTTTGGATAGAGGTGGGTAGTGTTTATGTGCTTTTGGACAGATATGGGTAGTGGGTATGTGCTTTTGGACAGAGATGGGTGGTGGCAATGTGTTTTTTTTTACAAACATGGGTAGTGGGTATGTGCTTTCGGACAGACATGGGCATTGGGTATGTGCTTTTAGACAGAGATGGGTAGTGGGTATGTGCTTTTGGACAGAGATGGATAGTGGGTATGTGCTTTTGGATAGAGATGGGTGGAGGGAATGTGATTTTTGACAGAGATGGGTAGTGTGTATGTGCTTTTGGATAGAGATGGGAGGTGGGAATGTGATTTTGGACAGACAAGGATAGTGGGTATGTGCTTTTGGATAGAGATGTGTAGTGGGTATGTGCTTTTGGACAGACATGAGTAGTGGGTATGTGCTTTTGGACAGAGATGGGTAGTGGGTATTTGCTTTTGGACAGAGATTGGTAGTGTGTATGTGCTTTTAGATAGAGATGGGTGGTGGGAATGTGATTTTGGACAGTCATGGGTAGTGGGTATGTGCTTTTGGACAGACATGGGTAGTGGGTATGTACTTTTGGACAGAGGTGGGTAGTGGGTAGTTGGTATGTGCTTTTGGACAGACATGGGTAGTGAATATGTGCTTTTGGACAGAGATGGGTAGTGGGTATGTGCTTTTGGTTAGAGGTGGGTGGAGGGAATGTGATTTTGGACAGAGATGGGTAGTGGGTATGTGCTTTTGGACAGACCTGGGTAAAGGGTATGTACTTTTGGACAGATATGGGTAGTGGGTAAGTGCTTTTGGATAGAGATGGGTGGTGGGGACCTGATTTTGGACAGACATGGGTAGTGGTTATGTGCTTTTGGACAGATATGGTTAGAGGGTAAGGGCTTTTGGATAGAGATGGGTGGTGGGAATGTGATTTTGGACAGACATGGGTAGTGGGTATGTGCGTTTGGACAGACAAGGGTAGTGGGTATGTGCTTTTGAACAGAGATGGGTAGTGGGTATGTGCTTTTGGATAGAGGTGGGTAGTGTTTATGTGCTTTTGGACAGATATGGGTAGTGGGTATGTGCTTTTGGAGAGAGATGGGTGGTGGGAATGTGTTTTTTTTACAAACATGGGTAGTGGGTATGTGCTTTCGGACAGACATGGGCATTGGGTATGTGCTTTTAGACAGAGATGGGTAGTGGGTATGTGCTTTTGGACAGAGATGGATAGTGGGTATGTGCTTTTGGATAGAGATGGGTAGAGGGAATGTGATTTTTGACAGAGATGGGTAGTGTGTATGTGCTTTTGGATGGAGATGGGTGGTGGGAATGTGATTTTGGACAGACAAGGGTAGTGGTATGTGCTTTTGGATAGAGATGTGTAGTGGGTATGTGCTTCTGGACAGACATGAGTAGTGGGTATGTGCTTTTGGACAGAGATGGGTAGTGGGTATTTGCTTTTGGACAGAGATTGGTAGTGTGTATGTGCTTTTAGATAGAGATGGGTGGTGGGAATGTGATTTTGGACAGTCATGGGTAGTAGGTATGTGCTTTTGGACAGACATGGTTAGTGGGTATGTGCTTTTGAACAGAGATGGATAGTGGGTATGTGATTTTGGATAGAGATGGGTGGTGGGATTGTGATTTTGGACAGAAATGGGTAGTGAATATGTGCCTTTGGACAGATATGGGTAGTGGGTATGTGCTTTTGGACAGAGATGGGTAGTGGGTATGTGCTTTTGGATAGAGATGGTTAGTGGGTATGTGATTTTGGATAGAGATGGGTGGTGGGAATGTGATTTTGGACAGACATGGGTAGTGGGTATGTGCTTTTGGACAGATATGGGTAGTGGGTATGTGCTTTTGGATAGAGATGGGTGGTGGGAATGTGATTTTGGACAGACATGGGTAGCGGGTATGTGCTTTTGGACAGACATGGGTAGTGGGAATGTGCTTTTGGACAGAGATGGGTAGTGAGTATGTGCTTTTGGATAGAGATGGGTAGTGGTTATGTGCTTTTGGACAGATATGGGTAGTGGGTATGTGCTTTTGGACAGAGATGGGTAGTGAGTATGTGCTTTTGGACCGATATGGGTAGTGGGAATGCGCTTTTGGACAGATATGGGTAATGATTATGTGCTTTTGGACAGAGATGGGTAGTGGGTATGTGCTTTTGGACAGATATGTGTAGGGGGTTTGTGCTTTTGGACAGAATTGGGTAGTGGGTATGTGCTTTTGGACAGACATGGGTAGTGGGTATTTGCTTTTGGATAGAGATTGGTAGTGAGTATGTGCTTTTAGATAGAGATGGGTGATGGCAATGTGATTTTGGACAGACATGGGTAGTGGGTATTAGCTTTTGGTCAGATATGGGTAGTGGGTATGTTCTTTTGGACAGAGTTGGGTAGTGCGTTTGTCCTTCGGACAGATATGGGTAGTGGGTATGTGCTTTTGGACCGATATGGGTAGTGGGTATGCGCTTTTGGACAAATATGGGTAGTGGGTATGTGCTTTTGGACAGAGATGGGTAGTGGGTATGTGCCCGGCAAGCTGGCCTGAGCAACCGGGCGGGTCCACAGGTGGCGGATAGTGGGACGGCCTACAGAAATGTAGGTTACCTGTGAATAACGATTCCGGAAGGTTTCTGAATATGCAGGCCTGGACCAAGGCTATGGTTCAAAGGTGAGGAATTATCCCTCCTCGTCAGTCAACCGGTTGGGCTTGGTAGAAATAACCGAGTGCTCTGACCGGGGAGACTGGGGTAGTTGGGAATTAAGTCCTCACAATGCTACTCCCAGTAAAGTAGGGGCGGGAAACTGCCCAAACGACACAGTTGTAAAAAAGAGAGTAAAGCAGGCTGTTCATCTGAGCAGTTAATAATGTCTTGAACTTGGGGTGTACTTCAAGGTCAGTGACTGAATACCCAATCCAAGGTGGAAGGCATCGTGCCGAAGGATGAATCGCTGCAGGGTATAAAATGCAGTCCCAAACGATCCCCTTGAGGAACCAGACAAAACCTCATTGTATGTTGTCTTGCCAGGGCAATGGGGGCTCTGCTCTGGTCGACCTTATATTTCCCCCATACTCGTGGGACGTTTATGGACCAGAAAAATACAAAAGATAATTTTGAGACTGCACAGACGGCGGGAGCCAATGAGTTGGCAAACCGTGGGTCTGTAGCAGAGATGCCAACGGCAACCATCACTGGGGGTGCGGGGGCGGCTGTCAAGCTGCCGACTGCAGAAACCGGTGAAGTGGCTGCAGAGTTGAGTACGCTCTCTTTACGGAGAAAGCGAATGAGTGTAGCGGCCAGAAGGAGGCTCCGAAAAGAACAGGCGAGAGCAGCGGGAGGGCCAACAACTCTGAAAAAACGGAGGGGAGGCCAAAACCGAGCTGAGTCTGCAAAAGTCCAGGGCTTGGATGTTGTGAGGAGGGAGGTGCAACAGGGAAGAAAGCAACCTAGAGCGCCAAACCCCAGCACGTCAAAAAGGCCTAGGAGTGAGACATCCAACCCCTCTCCAGTGAAGGGAGGAATGAAGAAGGTGAAACTGGGACAAGGGGGGGACGCCGGAGTGTCTTCTGGCACATACGGCGATACCCTCAGGCAAAAACTAGCAATTGTCCCAGTTAGTTACCCTGAGAGACAACTCTCGGAAGAGATGGCGTTGGAGCTGGAGGAGCTGTTCTTCTCGGAACTGCTGTCCGCTGAGGCGGAGAGTGGGGATAGAGGATTTAGGACAGCATACTTAGAGAGGGGAGCTCTAAATGTCGTATGCTCCTCACGGGAGAGCCTGGAGTGGGTCCTTCGGGTCCTGCCAAGCTTCACCCTGAGCGAGGGGGTAAAGTTGAGGGCAGGGCCACCCAAGGAGATCTTTTGCGTCGCAAAGGTGTCAATGTGGGTGCCCAAACCCTACAATGACAAGGAGCCGGAAGAGATTCTGAAGGTGGTCAAAACCCAGAACCCTGGGGTTGTTCAGGATACTTGGAAGGTGATTGCCAGGAAAAGGAAGGATGCAGGTCTTACCCTGATCTTGTATATAGGAGAGGGCTCCCTCAGGGCACTGCGGAACAACAACCTGAGGGTGAACGTGGGGCTGAGACAGGCCACGTTTAAGGTGCTCTCTAGTCCTGGGGCTGCTCTGCGAACCCAGGCAACTGCAGAGTAAGCAGGAAAAATGATCAAGATCCTCCAAGTGAACCTACAGCATAGCAGGGCGGCCAGTGCTGTCGTGTGTAGGATGCTGGACAGGGGAGAGGTGGACTTGGTGCTCATCCAGGAACCATGGATTTCTGGAGGAAACATATGCGGGCTGGCGACATCTGGAGGTAAGTTGTTGTATGATAAGGACTCCGGTGTTCCCAGGACGTGTATCCTGGTCAGGAGGGGGTTGTGTGCTTTTGTACTAACGAACTTCTGTTGCAGGGATTTGTTAGCAGTGTCAGTGGAGCTGCGGGCAGAGGGGGGGATGAAGAGGCTGAACCTGGCCACGGCATATCTCCCCTTTGACTGCGCGGGGGCTCTACCAACACAAGAGCTGAGGAGCCTGGTCGAGCACTGCGGGGCTGTGGATGAGGAGCTGCTGGTGGGGATGGATGCTACCTCCCATCACACTTCGTGGGGTAGACGTCATGGAGTGGATGTGACCACTTGTGGTTGGATAAGTTCCATGTTAACAAACAGAAGCATTTCTGTAGAGGTGGCAGGGGAGGTCAGAAGGGCGGAGACAAGTCTGGCAGGGGGGGGGTTCTCTCTCCTCTGTTGTGGTGCCTAGTGTTTGACAACCTTATTGAACTCCTGAATGAACAGGGGTACTTCTGTCTAGGATATGCGGACGACATAGTTGTCCTGATCCTGGGCAGATTCCCTGATACAGTCCTTGAGTTAATCAGAAATCCTCTACGACTGATTGAAGAGTGGTGTAAAAAGGAGAACCTTAGGGTAAATCCAAAAAAGACTGCTCTCATTAACTTCACCAGACAGCGAAAAGATCTGACGACCAGGATGCCCCGCTTGTTTGGTGAATACCTTGAGTTTGTGGGGGAGGTGAAGTACCTGGGAGTTATTCTGGACAGGAAACTCACCTGGAATCCACATCTTGAGAGGACAGTTAGCAGGGCCAAAAGGGCACTGATGACTGTGAGAAGAATGGTGGGTAAGAAATGGGGACTGAAGCCATCAATGATGCACTGGATGTATCTGAGGGTGATAAGACCTATGATTACCTATGGAGCTCTGGTGTGGTGGACAAAGGCCAACCAGGCACAGACAAGAGCTAAACTGAGCTCTATCCAGAGATTGGCCTGTCTGTGCACACTGGGAGCGATGTCAACTACACCAGGCGCAGCAATGGAAGTAATGCTTAACCTCCCTCCCCTTGAGCTTGTCCTTAGGGGAGAGGCGAGGCTAGCGGCATGGAGATTGCGCAACTCGAGCAACTGGGCTAACCTCCCAGATGTCTCGGGACATATGAGTATCGAGTGCGTGGTCAAAGAACCCGTCTTTGAAATGGGCAGCGACCACATTACTCAAATGTTTGCATCTGACCAGGTCCACCAAACTATGATGGAATGGTCAGGGACATTAACATCGGGAGCTCAGATCTGGTACACAGATGGCTCCAAGATGGACTTCGGCACTGGAGCGTTGGTGTATTGTAAAAACCCAAGGGTAGAACTAGCTTTTTCCTTGGGGAGGCATACCTCTGTCTTTCAGGCCGAAGTATATGCTATAAATGCCTGTCTGGGAGAGATAGCAAGAAGGGAAACACATGGGGCCCGGATTGCTATTTTCTCCGACAGTCAGGCAGCAATTAAGGCACTAAACGGACACGTGGTCACCTCGGCCATAGTCAAGGAGTGCCTAATTAACCTACAAGCTCTGGCAAGGCACAATCAAGTCAAGATTGGTTGGGTGCCAGGGCATAGGGGAATACTTGGAAATGAAGCCGCAGATGCGCTGGCCAGGGAGGGGTCCTCGACTCCCCTGATTGGACCGGAACCTGCGGTGGGTGTTTCCAAATCCATGGTCAGGATGACAGTGCGAAGGTGGATGGCTGAAAGACACTGTGAGCACTGGATCAGGGCCGAAGGGATGAGACACAGCAAGCTAACCCTTAGGAGACCTTCCTTGGGGCTGCAGAAGAGTCTCATCTATCTGTCTAGGCAGGAACTAAGGATAGCCACAGGACTACTCACGGGACACTGTGGACTAAGGAAACATTTGCATAAAATGGGTATCTACAAGGATGAACCAGTGTGCAGATTGTGCGGGCAGGAACATGAGACTGCCACACACATTATTTACAGATGTGGAGTACTTGCTGAGAGGCGCTTCAACCTCTTTGGTGATGGAACGACTTTGGTGGATGCTGAAGGTAAAACTCTAGTCAGGAAACTCCTAAACCTGGTAAGAGGGAAGGGGTTATTTGACTAGATCAGGGAGGTAAGTACAATATACCTTAAGGTAGCAGTGCTTCGGGCAATTCAAACCCGCTCCCAAGTTAAAAAAAAAAAAAAAAAAAAAAGTGGGTATGTGCTTTTGGACAGATATGGGTAGGGGTTTTGTGCTTTTGGACAGAATTGGGTAGTGGGTATGTGCTTTTGGACAGAGATGGGTGGTGGGAATGTGATTTTGGACAGAGATGGGTAGTGGGTATTAGCTTTTGGACAGATATGGGTAGTGGGTATGTGCTTTTGGACAGAGATGGGTAGTGGGTTTGTGCTTAGGACAGATATGGGTAGTGGGTATGTGCTTTTGGACAGAGATGGGTAGTGGGTATGTGCTTTTGGACAGATATGGGTAGTGGGTATGTGCTTTTGGACAGAGATGGGTAGTGGGTTTGTGCTTTTGGACAGAGAGGGGCAGTGGGTATGTGCTGCTTTTTATTCATACCGGAGTGAGATGGCTCTCTTAAGGTAGTATATTGAAAAGATTTTTTGAGCCGAAGGATGAACTCAAAATCTTCCACCTTAATACCATCTATGCAGATTTTCTTAAACACTTCTCTAGGCTTTCTTGGCTTGTTTCCGTTTCTTTCAAGGTAACAATATTCATAAGTTATAAGTTAAAGACAAAGTTAAAGTCAAGGTTAAAAAATGTCGTTAGTGGGCAACCAGGGTCAATAAATCCTCTTTTACAAACCATCCCACTTTGAAAGAGCCTTTGGGTGTTCTGATAAATACATAACGAACCAATTAAAGGAAAGAATATTTGAGCAACTTCAGAGTTTATCAACCACTTTCAGGGAATACTTTCTTGAGCCAGATCCTAGCCAGAAGAAAAGGAATCTTAGTCCTTGAATATTAAAGGAATATTTAAGAAGAAGAATAAGACCATCTTGTAGACCAAACCTGGAGGGGCATATTAAAAAAACATTTTTAATAGGGAGAACATTGTTCAAGCCATAATTTTTGGCTCAATATACTACAAAGTACTCAGTGATAGGGCAATGAAGGTAATACTACGTTATCCACCTAGCTGCCGATGTGAACAGGCAATCTCATCTATGTGCTTTATGAATAAAAAAATGTAGGAATCAGTTGATTTCAGAGTAAAAGTTTCAATTATGGAATTCCTAATTTAAAAACAAGAGGTTCAAAACATCTCACTGAAGTGTTTATTAAGTTGTGAGTTATTGCAATTGCACTGTATAATAACTTTCAACTAATAATACTATTAATATTCCTATTATATTTTTATTACATATTTATTATCTGTTTATCACAATTAAAACAGGCTTTTGAATTTTTTTTTACTTAATTAACTGGAATTAACAGGGATTTCACCTGGACCTACAAACCTTTACATGTTGATTTCTTACTTTTAGTATCTTAAATAAAAATAAAACACTTCTTGAATGTACTTGAATATAACTTGTGGCAGTAATAAATTTCATATCTAAGAACAGTTTCTACTTTGAACTAAATGGATGGACAAATTATAAATTACTTACTAATAACTAATATAACTCAAATTATTTTGCGTGTAATATACATATAAAATTTCAGTTTACAAATTTGAGGTGTCCTTGTCTATACAGCGACTGGTGAGGGATCCTTGTCCATACAGCGACCTATGAGGGGGTTCTTGAAAAGATTTTATTGGGAACCACTGGTGTAAGCAGCACTTGGAAGCCATTTTAATCCAATAAAGGTAGTCATTATCATTGTTATGACTACCAAATATTGCTGAAACTTTTAATTTAATAACTGGCTTTAGTTTCTATTCAGGGTTTAGTTCACGCAACACAACCACCTCAAAATAAGACTTTCCCAGTATACACTGTAACAGAGACCTATGGGAGGATAAGGGTAGTCTGGGTTTTTGTTTCCCTCATTGTAAATTGAAGATCAAAATTAAATGTTGGCCTTTTATTCCATATGTTTATTCCAACTGACTTGGATTACACGCGATTGTTTGACTATTGGTATTTGAGTTCTAAATTTGTTAAAATTTATAGACAAAGGAGACAGAAACATCTACCGAACTGTTAGTTTGTAGCAATACAAATTTATATTATCGCAAACTTCGAACAAGGCGAAATTGTTAACCATTATTATAACATGAAGTAAGACATAAAGGGGCCACCAGTGTACTTTAAATGGTTTTTCCAAAGTCAGTGGCATTATATACGTATTACAAGTGGTCGAAATGGTTGTTCTCATTGAAAATTCTTTTTTAAATTAACAGCGTTTCACTCCATGAAGACAAAACATAGGCAATTAATTGTAGAGGTCTATTTACGCCAAACCACGCATTATTCACGTTTCACAGGAGGGCTGTAATTAACTGACGGATGGATTGGTCCACGATTATAAAGCCCATGGCTTTGGCACACTAACAAAATTAAAAACTAACCCCCTACTGCCACTAAAATCAGATGCCAAGATATTCATTTTGTAAATTCGTTTTTGTTGAGATATTATTGTAATAGTTTTATAGGTTTTTTTATTACTGAAATCAATCTTGTCAAAATAGGGTTTGATAATTTGAAATAGATCCAGCCGATATATTGAAATTCTGAAAGATTTTATTGCCAAAAATAGGGAACATATAAAATATAATAATGTTTTTGATAAATGATTTTGAACTTATGAAATATAAGAGTTGTAAAACTGAAGTATGGGATCATGTAAAGGATCTTATAGACAAAATATAGGGATCGTATAAAGTATAAGAATCGTATAGATAAACTATTATAATAATATGTGTGTAATAAGTATGATAACCATATACAATGTAGGATATTATAGCCAAAGTATGAGGATCATGTGGTACATGAGGTTTGTATAAAAGGAGGTATGAGTTTGAAAAAGGAGGATCGTGTGATATATAAGAACTAAGTTTGTCGAAATATGAGGATCATATTGAACATAAGGGTCATATTGCCTAAATGTGAGGATCATATCAAATAAATATAATGATAGTATGAACTATACGAATCATATTGCCGAAATTTAGAAATTATATAAAATATAAGGATAGTATAATTTAAATACGTTTATTATATTAAATGGACTTATTACGATGCCGAGGATCATATGAAAACATAAGCATCATACTGCCAAAATATGGCGGGAAAAATGTAAAGATAGCAGTGTCAACATATGATGATTTCAACTGAATGCATTTCATGAAACACTGGTTAAGGACTAGAGAATAACTTTTGTAAATTTGATGGCAACCTACAAACCTTCCAAAGCTAGGAGTTAGGTTCTTATGATTGAGATATTCTTTCTGTTTACTCTCAGTTATACAATCTTTACTTAAGTGCTTGATCGGCTTTGCTATTAAAATAAACATCCATTGCATTCAAAACTTAATGTGGAGCAGAGGCCACGCAATGCTCTTGTTTGCATGAGCCACGCCAACATTGCCGTGTTTATAATTACTTCTCATATACTTGTGGATAATCTGAGTTAATCTGTGATTTACATTTAGCCCACGATTACGTAATCTATTCGCGAAAATATATATTATGAGTGTTCGCAAAGTTATAACAATAAAAGTAATATATTTCTATTAAACAGAGAGTCACGAAACACCCGTTTCAAACGATTTTATTATAAAATATTCATTTATTTTCTATTTACATTATGCAAAGCACTAAATAACTGTAGATACAAAAGTAAAGATATTTTAGAATAAAAAATGTGCAATTTTTGGCAGACTTTGAAATCTTACAGAATTAATTTCTGCTTGTAAACAACTTTCAGCGACTCTAACAGTTATCCTTTTATATAAATTTATGTTCTTTACTTCCTTTTAGACCATTATTTTAAGTTTCTCATTTAGCCTTGTAAAACGTTTTTAAAGACATAAATAAGTTTTACACCCTTGTGAAGACAGGAAAGTACACAAAGAGATGGACAAATATCAAGTTTGCTGCGTGTACTCACTTTGTAAGCGATTTGTTGAAAGCAGAGGAAGGAAAATAACATAACAACAAGTGCAATCATGACACAATAACAGTGAACAAACAAAGGTGTTTTATAGTTACTTTATACTTAGGACTAGTTAATCATGTTCAAGGAGAATAAATTGTGGTATTTCGTAAGGACCTTACGGTTATTATTTTGCTATTGTTGCCAGTGAGTGCTAAGGGAGAGTTTTAGAATGGCAGATGGAGTGGTGTAGTGTTATAAAAATTCTGGTATTAAGATAAGGAAAGATCATGGCTGCGCAGAGTCGCCACCAGATGTAACCTAACCTCTAAAGAAGTCGTGCAACGCTGTTTACCCAACACTAGGAATGTGATTGTATGGAGCGAGGTAGATACGAATAAAGGATCATTTCTTTTTCTTACATTTTTACGACGATTAGTCAGTATGTTTATAGCTGTGTAGAAGTGTTTGTCGTTATAAATAGGTAAAAGGTATAGTAGTAACCACTCCTGAAGTGTAGAGATTGTAAGGGGAGATTAAGACAAAACCCTTGTAAGGTCGCACGAGCGTCCTACAAGCTATATAAGATATTTCTACCCGTCACACCTCAATTTAGTCTGTATATACTCTATTTACATATATTCTTATTATAACACCTTATTCTTATTGAATTTCAAACTTTTATATCGAAATTTTATTTTTTAATAGAAATTGAATTTAATATATTTGAAGTATTTCATAACAAATGTACCTTATAAACTGTATTTTTTGTAAATGTGTTTTTAATTATGATTTGTTTGCCTTATATTTTCAATAAGTATCTTACTTCTATCTTAAGATTTTACTCGACCTAGAGCAACATAAAGCTGACTATGTGTAAAAACAGCTTTGGTCGATTGAAGCCCTGCTTTTAGGAATGTTTCACCTTGAGCCTTATTTACAGATATGGAAAATGCAAGTCCTAAATAACTTTGGTTCCTTTTCATTTGAAATAACAAACGAGGATCGGTTTGGTAATTTAATTTAATTTAAAAGTAAATAAAAATTTTATTTTTGGTAAAAATATGTTTTTTTTTCAGAACCTGTGATTATTTCTAACTTAATATACATTGTCAAACACCTCTCAGCTTTGTAAGACCGATATCGATCAGAAAACCTCTTCTTCCATGACTATTGAGCTTTCCCACAATTGGTTCACTCTCTTCCTTTGTTTCAATTATTCTTTCTCAATTATTTGTAACCCTGGTTAGGCGTGTGACAATCACACACCTCGCTAGAGAGTAGGTACGGATTAGGGACACGACTCACCTTACAAGACCGCTCCCTATCATGACCCTAACTAAGATTCCCCACGTTTTTAACATCCCTACAGGCGACAATAGAACCTATCGCTCACTTCGTCTTAGAGCGCCCAAACGTTCAGATTTTATTGATCAAAGGTAGATAAAAAAAATCATGCGCGTACAAAGAATGTTTTTAGTTTAATGTTGATACTACGATTATTTATTGAACTTTCGCATTTATCTACCTTAACCATGCGTACTAATGTCACTAAAAAAAAGTTGTAAAGATAAAATGTTTTTAAAATTTGAAATAAAGATGTCGGGGCGTTGGTGTGTGTGCACCATAAACTCTGATATTCAACGTAGATTTGGGCCGAGTTGTAAGTTATTGGACAGCTACACGCCACTACAAGAGATTATGAAACACTTCTGTCACCCCACCATTGTCTTCGCAATTAAAATCTCATTATGATCAACGAACTTTTTACAAAACGTTTTCTTTTATATAAAATTATTTTATTATAGTTATATAAGACTAATAAGAGCTAAAATTGAGAATGTTAAAATAGAAAAATGAAATGTCTATATTAGCTGAATATCGCGGAATCTCTGGAAAGGGCATGGATATACTTATGGTTCAATGATACTGTACCGAACTGCAGACAACAAGGTTAGTAGCTATGATGATTTGCAGCCTCCTTTAGGAGATGGTACAAAAGGAAGAAGCTTACGTCCGCTGATGTTCTGCCAGAACGTGAACGGATGCACTCTCCCTTTACAAGTTCAAATATGTTTAGACGAATTATTTGAAGCTAAGAGCTTACTCTTTGTTATCACCCATAGTAACGGGCTTGTTATGGAGCGCAGATGACTCTAGTATCTTCCGTTAATCCCTAACCTTGACAACCTCACTCACGTGCGTATCTTCGTCAATACATTCACATGTGCTTCTGATACTCTGCTGAAAGTAATGGCTCGAGAGGTTTCTGTTTTTTTAGAAATTGACATGGAACATTTATATTTTTGGGAACAACAATAAATCGAAAAATAGGACTTGAAAGAAAAAAGAGATTCTTGATACAACCAAAACTTGCATGAAGCTACACTTGAAGGCAACTTAGATATTTAATACAACGCTATCTCCCACCCTGGTATGGGTTCAATACAAACTGTCTAATAATGCAAGTATGCAGGATAGGTGATTACTTTACATGGCTATTCCCCGCACACTCGTTAAAGCTGTTTATTAGCAAAGGACGAAACAGTTGTTCCTACTTGGAGGTTGATGCCGAGAAAAGGATTCCACGTTTATGATAGTCCGATTCGACTTTAATTCCTCTATATACACTTTAACAATGACAATACTAGCGATAGAATTTAAGTGATTCTATACAAAACCACATCTTTTACCTATTCTTTATATCAAATTATTGTATTTATATGAATTTTCAAAGTTGTAGAGTCATTTTTGACTCACCCAGTAAGTATTGTAATCGCAACATGTATTGGATTATGGATTTCATATTTTGCAGTTTCGGCGACAACCAGGAGTTTTGGCTTTATATTTTCAGTTGGCGTTTTGTTACTTAAGAATTGGTTTCCTTGAGTAAATTTTTCATTTTCGTAATTCTAAAATATTTTTATTTAAAAAAATATTTTGATATGCTTTATGCATGTATTTGTGTTAATTCACATTTTCAAGAATCAAATTTATACGAGAAATTCACCAATATTAAAATTTATACAAAGTATGTGCATGTTTAAAATGATCACATACTAATATATACATATTTCAACCATTGTGTGTGTGTGTGTGTATTTGATTGAAAGAGACAGAGAAAGAGAGAGAGAGAGAGAGAGAGAAACTTGAACGTTTACACAACATTTCTTTAACATTTTCTCAACGATATCTCGTTAACGATGATTACTTTTATAAAAGTGGAATTTATTAACAAAGTACTTCTAATTTACTCAAAATGTCTCATAAAATATAATTTTTTCTCATTTAATATATAAAAAGAGTAATAAATCTTAATCTACAGTACCATCGTAACGTATGATGCTTGATCATACTATTTCAGCTGCCATACACGGTACACAGGTACGTACTTTCTACCACAATCAGCCACATGCCTGCTAAATTCTTTTTCTGGGTTTTTAGTTTTCTTCTACTTCTTATATCTTTTTAAAATTTTCATCTTTATTCCTGGGCGTACATATTAAATCTAATTCCTACTATAACATACTTTAATTTAAAAATGGCCAACATTTATTGCTAAAGTTTTTATTGCTCGAAATAAGAACGCAATTACGCAGTTTTATATTTTAATATTCATTGAAATGACGTCATGTTTGTACATGAAGCATCACGATCTGTTGCATTGAGTTTTATCTTTAAAAGTGTGGACCGTGTAATGTCGTATTGGCGATGGGGTTGTTGGGAAAGTTAAATATTTCAAGCTAAGCTGGCTCGTAGCTCAAGTAAAAACTTTGACCCTTACCTTTATCTTAGGCGAGCTACAATCTTACAAACTTCCCCTCCCCCCCTTCTGAGTTGCTTTAAAGGTTAAACTTTGACAGTTTCTAGAAGAGTATATAGCAGCTTGACCATTGAAATGCAATGAGTGTAACAATTCTTATCTCTTATCATTCGTATCTCAAGGGTTTCAAATGTATACGAATGACGTAATAAACAATGTTATATTTAAATCTGTTTATAATATTTCCTAGCTTCGTAAAGTCACCGGTTATGCAATTCTTGACGCACTATCTGTCAGATATGAGTGCGTTAAAAAAAACTCCACCGTACATGATAGAGTAGTGGTCTCTATGTTATTGCTTTTAATACAAGTAGACTCGGATAACCTTGAGAACGCCTCATGCTGCTGCATTCTATATAACGTACTTGATTGTATCGTCATCGTAGTGAGGATTTGTTTTGGCAACGGGGCGGGGAGGGAGATCGAAGTCGGTATTTTAATGTTGTTATAGGAGAGACTTTCTGAACATACATAGACCACCAAGGGGTGTCGTCGTCTTTAGGTACCATTACACTATGACATTATGTAACGCCTAATAAATGTATAAGTGGGATTAACCCATTAAGGTGGTGTATCCGGGAAAATAGAGCGCAACAGAGAAGGTTCCGTGGGAGTTTTATAGCCACGGGTCACTACACTGGTTCAAGGGTCTTATACACTTCGACTTTGAGTTAAAACAAATTCAGATAGGGTCAATATCACCTACTTCTTAGGGGCGATAATTTTCCCGACATTCTAATAAATAGCACCGGCATATATTCTATAAATATACTAAAACGAGTTACAGCATAAGTAGATGTGTAATTTTGTAGAGGAATTATATATAGAGGAATTAAATATAAATTATATAGAGGAATTAAAGTCGAAGCGGACTATCATAAAAGTCGAACGCTTATCTCAGTGTAAACTACAAAGAAGAAGTACCAATTTTGTCACTTTTTAATAAACAGCTTTAACAAGTTGGGCGGAGAATAGCCATATGAAATAACCGCCCATTGTACATATGTATACATTATTAGACAGTTTGTATTCAATATAGCGTTGTATTTAATATAGGGAGATAGCGTTGTATTAAATATCCAAGTCGCCTTCAAGTGCAGATTCATGCAAATTTGTTTGAAAGTATTTCTAAAATGAACCCAACAGTATTAATTTGTAGTTTTAAAAATAAGGTGGCTCTAAATGACTACAGCTCTAAATGTAGTTCTACTGGACAAGCTTATTAATATATTAAGTGGCGGAATATAAAGCGAATTTATTCGAAAGTTAGCCTAGGCATTTTTATGAAGCTCATTGTGTTGGCAAACATCGAACCTGTGTTGCTAAACATAGTCATGCCTTTGAGACTGGGTAGAAAAGGGGAGGATGACGTTCTATGCGGAATGGGCGAGAGAAAACTTGCCGGAAAAATAAATGTCTTATTGGAGGCGGCCTTGTAAAAACAGAAAGAATTTGTTAGTGGATTTTTGTTATTTCAAAATGCTTAATTTTTGGAGCGTTAGTACAAAGTTTTATATTTATTTCTGTATTTTTGAGTACTTTGTCCATCAGCAGGTATATTTTTGTTTTGCCATATTTTGTCGTATAAGTGATAGATAAACACAGAAAATATTTTTTCTTCATTTAAAACTAGACAAAGACAAGGCAGGTGTACAATTTGTTTTTAAAATACAAACGGTCAGTTTGTTTAAAAAAATTGAGAACCCTGGTATATAGGTAAGTTTGTCAGAGGGTACCAATTGGGCTACTAATAAAACTTTTAGAGTTTTAGTTGGTTTCAAATAAGGCTCACATAGATGACTAAACCAATTTTTTAAACTTAGTAATTTAAAAAAATAAATTATAAACTAACATACTTTTAGTATGGCGCTCGACTTTTAAAAGTTTTAAGATAGTTTTTTAGTGCATCATCCTACGAGACTCAGAATCAGTAAAAGTCTCAGACTGGACTTCACTTACAATCTATAAACCACTTTGTTATATAAATGCAACTATTTCACTGAAGATTACTTTAACTCACAATTCCATATGATAACTCGTAATACACAGATGAATTAACATCCAGTGCACTGTAGTTCCGAATCAAAAGGAATACCTGTGAAGGGTCATTACTGAAATTGGATGTTTTATACTTTGCCCCAAGAAATGAAAGCCCGTTGTATAAGTACAGTGTGGATGTGGAACATGCAGACAGCTTATGAGAGACATTTTTATTTACATAAATGCAAACACATTCTAAAGGGAAGAGCATTTTTTATAAAAATCTAGTCTCATGCATGCGCTGAGTAATATTGTGGAAATATATTAACACTTGTCGGGTTAATTGAACGCTGGGTGAACAGGGAAACATTTACTAATGCAATCTTACTATTAATTTATAAACGGTATATCAAAGTGTTAATATGGTTAAAATGTACTATGAGATTCTATAAAATTATTAGAATAATGCCAAACAAAGTGTACATTTTTATTAGGAATTACAGAAACCTAAAGACTTTAAATATAAACATATCTGAATTTCTTGTATCTAAAAAATATCCCACGTTCGATATATTGTAACTAGCCATTCCCCGCACTTGTCTCTATCTGTTCGTTATACAACCCTTACAGAAATTACTTATTATTATTTGTTGATTCCATCTTCGCGTGAGCTACTAGTAATCACTTACACTTTTTAAAAAAGGTTTTAACTTGTCTCTCTCACAACCATACACACCCATACGCTCCCATACACACTCACACACACACACACACACACACACACACACACACACACACACACACACACACAGACCGACACACACACACACTTACACACACTGACACACACGCACATACAGTCTCTCTCACAACCATATACATACGCTCCCATATACACACACACACACACAACACGCTCTCACCCTCAAGCGCTCAGAAAACAGCTGATTAATAGAAGCACTGCCTCGGGCAGATTGTTAAATGCTTCAGCGTTTGTATACAAAGAAGACAAGCAGCTCGTCACCAAACTAAATGATCTTATCTAGCAATACATTAGTAGAGTTGCCGAAAAATAGATGTATGAACATCGCCCAAGCGTTGTGGGTCACGTATCAAGATTACACGTTTAGCCCTTATCTAAAGTAGAGCTAGCACTTTGTGAGGGAGTGCGTGCAGAGTGACATACACGCAATGTTCCCCAGAGTGTTTGAACACTTGTTATTTCTTATAGGTTACACTTGTCAACCGAGGCAATGGCAGTGCCATAACTTTGCAGTAACAAACACTGTGGTAACGCGGTAAAGCCGTTACTTTGTAGCGTCACGAAATAGCTGGAACTTCCTATGCCAGATATTATTGAAAATGGCATTTTGGAGGAAACTACTCGCGACGAGAGGTTGAATAAGCTGAAACAAATTATAGCTGTATTCGGCCTTTTTGTGGTTTCAAGGCGATATGTTAAGATATTATTATTGTTTACAAAGAATAGAGAAGAATTGTGAATTGAGTAGAGAAAATGTAGGGACATGAAAAAGCCTGTAAAATATCCCTGTTGTGTGGATGCCCCAGTAAAGTGTAGACTATAAATAGTGTGTAACCTATTTACATTAGGTACACTTACCTAGCTTGACAACAAGTATAGGCAACGTTTACATATCATTTTCCCCCTGTGTTTAAGGTCGGTCCTTCACTTCTAAATAACTGCGAAACATCTAAAACAGATATGTAACTTAACACCTTCTTGTAATATAACTAATATATTTAGGTTAGGTGTTAAATTTAACATCATTAGACGAACTTGGGATGGGCGTATTGGGATAGACTAGCTGAAATGAGGTCAGTGCCATCTATGTGTTACATGAATAGAGGATAACTAGCATCAGTGGCAGAGTAGTGTCAAAACAATGAAACCAATGGTGAGTCACGATTGTTTTAACTGATATGCAGTAATTGACCCAACATAAATTACAGGGTGCCCCTAAATGTATGCAGTTACCCTGGACGGAATTGTAAAAGTGGATACGTTAACGTGCCACCCTAGCATTGTGGTGCTGCTATTGTAATTGATGTTTGCTACAGCAA